>RJWJ010025678.1:0-23667 GCA_004363605.1 Indri indri | reverse complement strand
ATTTAAATTCAGTTGCAAACCAGAACCCTGTAAAAGAAATTAAGGGAAAATCCAAGATAAAATGCATTGATTCTATTTTCTTGCAGTGAAACTGTTATATTTGGTTGTTTTTCTGAATCTTATTTTAAAACAAGGCAAATTTCACAACATGGCCACTTCCCTTCTAAAGGGTATGGAATATATATAATATTAGATTGGGTAAGGAATCGGTAAGGAACTAACAGCGTCTGTGTTTATTTTCCATATTGCGCTGGAAGCTCCCTAAAATCAGGGAACATGTGTGATGAGTTGTCTGTTACATATGAGCTCAACGGGAATTTATTAAATGAATGAAAGGAGATTTCAAATACTTAAACATGTTTGAACTCCCACACAGACTTGCCTCTTGAACACCAAAAATATAAAACCACATTTATTAAAAATGAATATCATGTTTCTTCGTAAGCCCCTGTTCTCTCATAATACTACTATACTTAAAATAAAAAGAAGAAACTTAATGGAAAAAATGAAAATAAAACTTGCCCCAATACACTAGATTATTTCTAAATGGATACTTTCCCCATTTCCATGGTACCAAAGTGTCTTAACTCACAAAGAAAGAGCGGTATTTTAAGCATGTCTTCTACTCACAGAAATAGGACAAGTTAGACAGAGGGAATGAAAACAAAAATGTTTCATTTGATAGGGATGGTGGAGCAGGAAACGAGTGGAAAATGAACAAAGGCATGCTTTCCTTTTGCTATCACTTAACATTAAGTGAGGCCAATTTGCTCTGTTCTTCCTGGCCCACTGTGGGTTTTAGAAACAGGAAACTCCTGGGTCAAAGGAGGTTCTTGCCTTTGGGCACTCAAAATCGTGTCTTCCCCCGTTTTCCGGAGCCCAGAGACCATTCAACAAAAGGCACGCCTTTGAAGAGTCAGTGACAACTTTTCCTGCTGGTAATTTGCACCCCAGGTTTCAATGTTTCATGTTCCTGAGGATTGACAGAATGTTGTTCTTTAGGGATAAACACAGCCCACTGAGAAGAGAGCCAAGATGAAGTTTCAGGATTTGACCAGACGTTTTAGGAGTTACGTTTAGATGTTATCCTCCGTGTCTGTAGAGATGTAGCCACTGTTAGGCTAGGATTGCAATGAGCTGTGATGTGAATCCTGTCCCAGTGCAGATACCTGGGATTATTTTACTAGGATGGTGAACTCCTGGAAGGCATGGTAAAATGCATTCCTCCACACTAATACATTTCTGGTACCTTTAAGGGCATGTCAGCCCATGGCTGAAACCACGAGAAATACACGCTATGTGAGTGCCGACTGTCTTCACTACAACAGAGACGGTGGAGATGGTGACGCTTCCCTGTCCCTGGCTGGCATTCAGCTTCCTGCCAGACAAGGGCACCTTGACTGCGTTGCAGCTCTCAACACACAGCTCTGGGTGGTCTTCAACACCGACCTGCTGAGGCTCAGAAACAGATACCCCCAAATTCGGCACTTTGACATGCAGAACCAAATAAAGGAGGAGGCACAATGTCTCCGTGACCTTCCCCTCTCCCTTCTGTCTCTCAGTCCTCTGTGTCTCCCAAAGCACAGGACGATGCCCCATTGAATTCCCCTAAAAATCATTTTCCGTCCTCCCTAAAATCCTCTACACTTCTCCATCTCGCTTTCCCCTTAGAAGCACAGTATATGAGCATTTATGCTCTACTGGGATTTGGGGTGATCATTCTCCCATGATTCCTCTGTGCTATGCGTGTGACAGTAAGTTCGTACGCCCTTTCTCCAGCTACTCTGGGCCTGTGTGAGGCGATTTCTCAGCAAACTTTCAGAGGGCAAAGGGGACGTCCCCATGGCCTGACACAGCCAAGGCCCTGACCAGCTCTTGTGGGAGATTCTCATGCAGTTCTCAAACCAGGAATAAAAGCATAGCTTTTAAAAATGATGAGAAAATAAGTCGGATCTAAGGGATGTGAATAGGAAAATCTGTCTGCCCCAATCTCTTCTGTGTTTTCCACAGTGGGGAACGGAAAAGAGAAGGCAGATAACGTATTGCATAGTTGATAATACGAAATAATCTAAATGCCAGATAATTTTTCCACTGAAAAACATCTACTTCCTAATAGTCCCACATTTTATTATAACTCAAGGAAAAATAAGTATTATCTTGGCATGTGGTTCAAAGAGTGAATAATTTGGGCAGGTGTGAAGAACACATACATGAAGAATCTGACCAAAGTTGGACATCAGATGCTTTTATCATTCTAAAAACAACTTTATCTCCTCAAATGTATTTCATTTGAAACCTGAGCTATTTTAACCACCTCTCTTCAGCATGAGGCTTAATGGTGGCTTTGTAACTAGAAATTGTATTGCATTTAAAAATGATTACCAAATTTCTCTTTCCCTTTTCTTTTTTAAAAGTCATCATTTTAACTAATGATAATGAAAGATGGAAACGAATGACATTTTGAATAATAAGTTTCAGTACTGAAAGATGAGTTGTAATTCTTTTCCTTAATGAATAATTCCAATTTTAAAATAATTACTTAGGATACTTCTGCATTTTTTTTTCAGAAACAGCAAAAACTATTTGATCTATATTCATAAGTATTTAAAATCACTACATTAGCAAATTTGAGAGGTCATTGGAGTGTGAACAATGTCAAATTCAAATAGTATTTAATAATTTGTTAATTTTATAAAAGCTCTGAGTATACATTTCAATGTAAATCTAATAATCACATAAAATAAAAATAATACTTGCTAAAAAAAAATAGTAGTAACGAACGCAAATACAAAATAAAGCATGCATTTGTTAGCCCAGGGCCCTGAAAATGGCATGCTCACGTCCCTAATTTCTGATCACATGCCTAACGAAGTGGATAGGAACTGGATACTTTTAAAATTCTATTTTTTTATCCATATTTACAGTTTCCAAGAAATTTTTTAAAATTAAGTCTTTACTTGGTTAAAAGCATGGAAATTTAATTATCGACTCAAGTTGGCTCTGACATCAAATGTAGACCTTGGGGTTGAGGATAATCAAGTTATAATCCACTATAAAATACCTCCGAAAGCAGCAGAAAGAAGAGGGCCTTGTGCACAGTTTTGTTTAGTCGTTGGGCTCAGGATGCTGTGGGGTGTGTTGACATGTCTTGTTTGTTTTTTGGTTGGCTTATATGGTCCTCTGAAAAAATGGATCAAAACTAAGCTCCTTTTATACACTTTTCAAGATGGGAGCCCAGTGAAGTTCATGCCAACGTCGGATTTTATTTTTCTTTTATGTGAGATGAAATTTGCATAACATAAAATTAACCATTTTAAAGTGTACAGTTGAATGGCCTTAAGAATATTCCTGTTGCTGCGCAGCCACCAGCACGCTCCACCTCCCAAACTTTGTCATCTTCGCAAACTGAAACCCTGTCCCCACGAAACACTAACTTCTCCTTCTCCTCTTCACAGCTCCTGGCAACCAATAATCTCCGTTCTGTCTCTGTGGATTTAACCCAGATACTCATCAAATGACAAAATGGATAAACAGAATGTGATCCATCCATACAATGGAATGTTATTTGGTCATAAAACAGAATGAAATACGGATGCCTGCTACAACATAGATGAGCCCTGTAAATGCTTTGTGAAGTAAAGGAAGTAAAGGAAACAAGACACGAAAGGTCACATATTACACAAGTTCACTTACATAAAATATAAGAATAGATTAACCCATAGACAAACTTTTTAAAAGTTATTTTGCCTCAGATGGGGCAAAGGTAATATACGCAACCTAAACATTTGTACCCCCATAATATTCTGAAATAAAAAATAAATTTAGCAAAAGTTATTTTATTTTCTACCACTCAGTAATAACCATGTGCATTCCAATATTCCAGAATACCAGACATCGAACATGATCTAATATTGTGATGATGACAATTGGTCATATAAATCAGAGTTCTTATAATGATTTTTTATTGTGGTAAGGTATACATAACATAAAATTTATCGTTTTAACTATTTTTAGGTGTACAGTTGAGTGGCCTTAAGAACATTCACATTATTGTGTAACAATCACGAGAATTTTTTACATCTTCCCAAACTGAAACTCTATTTATTAAAAAATAACTTTTCATTCTCTCCTCATCCTAGCCTTTGACAACCACCATTCAACTTTCTGTCACTATGAACTTGACAACTCTTGGCATCTCATATGAGTGGAATCACATAGTATCTGTTCTTTTGTGACTAGCATTTGGCTTATTTCTCTTAGCATAATGTCCTCAAGGTTCGTTCATGTTGTAGCATATGTCAGAATTTTCTTCCTTTCTAGGGCTAAATAATAATCCCTTGGAGCAGTGTGTGTGTATACATAAATATATATATGTACACACACATAAAAATAGCATATACATCATGCATTTTTATCCATTCATCCATCAATGAAGAGTTGGCTATTCCAAAGATTCCAACTTTTGGTTATTGTGAATAATATTATTATGAACTTGGGCATACAAAATATCTCTTCGAGGTACTGCTTTCAATTCTTTTGAGTATATACCCAGAAGAGGAATTGCTGGATCATATGGGAATTCTATGTTTAATTATTTTGAAGAGTCACCAAATTGTTCTCCACAGCAACTGTACCATTAAATATTCTGATCAGCAATGCAGAAGAGCTCCAATTTCTCCACATCTTCATCAAAACTTATTTTGTGTGTGTGTGTGTGTGTGTGTGTTTTAATAGTAGCCATCCTAATGGATGTGATCAGAGTGATTAGAGAACAAAATTGCTTGTGAATTATTGAGAATGTCAACAATCAAGACTTTCAATGTACTGGTCTAGACACCCAAGACCTGGCAGTGAACCAATCCAACAATTCCTGTCGTTGAAGAACTGATATTCGGGTGAGTGGGTATGGATTTGAAGAAGAGTAATTGATTTGCGTGTAGACTATGGCAAAGATGGAAAGAGTCATAGATTTGATTTGAAATTAGATCTACTTCTGCCACTGTCCAATTCTATGACCCTGATCACAAACCTTAATTTCCTCCTTTGTAAAATGTGGTTGGTTGTCCAAGCCACTGGGAATATGTATGAAAACATCAACCATTTTTGGAAGACCAGGGAAGTTTATTTCAGCCAGATCCAATGGAATCTGCTCTTTGTCAACAGAATGGACATATCTCAATCATTAAGTCTCTATCATGGATTTTTCTTCTATTATATCTCTTCTCAAATTTTCTTTTTGAATTCTACGGTGATTCAGACTTGAGACTCATGGAGTGAAGCAACTGGGATGGATATTGCTAAATACGGACAAGAGGCTGAAATTTCATACTGTGATTGAGGAAGATTAGTGAATTAGGGCTAATGTCAGGTGGGAGCACAGGTAAGTGATGTTTTACCTGCAACTTGCGTGTAAGTCACTGCGAAACTTGCATTTATGTAGCAAGTTGGTAACTGTACTGTGCTGACTGCTAAGATCAGGAAACACTTCTCTGCTTGTTAGTGTTGCTCTCAGGAACTCTGGGGGTAGGAGGTATGCTTCCTGCTTGTAGACCCCTTCCTTAAGACCTCCTGGGTCTCCTCCAGGAAGCTGCGATTAAAATATTAATCCCTGGCTCAGTCAGCCTCCAGGACTGGAACACAGGTTCTTCTTTCTGTTATAATTGATTAATGCTTTCTGCATTAATATTTTATTATACTTTTTGGATAATATGAATATCCCAGATTTCTTTTTCTACATTAATCCAGCAATTACTCATTTTGACTTGCTGTAATCTCTATTTGCCAAAGAAGAACAGGAAGGTCCCCACATCTGAACTTCAAATGAATGACCTCAGGATAAATTATAAAAGTCAAGCACTGATAACTTCATACCACTGGTATCTTCAAAAGTTAACAGATGTCTTTTTTTTTTTATAGGATGTCTTTTGTTCTTTTGGGTAGATGCCCAGTAATGGGATTGCTGGATCAAATGGTAGTTCTACTTGTGTCTCTTTAAGGTATCTCCATATTGCTTTCCACAGAGGTTGCACTAGTTTGCAGTCCCACCAGCAGTGTATGAGTGTTCCTATCTCTCCACATCCATGCCAACATTTATTGCTTTGGGACTTTTTGATATAAGTCATTCTTACTGGAGTTAAGTGATATCTCATTGTGGTTTTGATTTGCATTGATGATTAGAGATGTTGAGCATTTTTTCATATGTTTCTTGGCCATTATTCTGTCTTCTTTTGAAAAGTTTCTGTTCATGTCCTTTGCCCACTTTTTGATAGGGTTGTTTGATTTTTTCTTGCTGATTTTCCTGAGTTCTAAATAAATTCTAGTTATCAGCCCTTTATGGGACGTGCAGCACGCAAAACTTTTCTCGACATTCTACAAAAAAGACACCTGCACTCGAATGTTTATAGCGGCACAATTCACAATTGCAAAGATGTGGGAACAACCCAAGTGCCCATCAATCCATGAGTGGATTAATAAAATGTGGTATATGTATACCATGGAGTACTATTCAGCTATAAGAAACTATAGTGATATGGCACCTCTTGTACTTTCCTGGATAGAGCTGGAACCCATTCTACTAAGTGAAGTATGCCAAGAATGGAAAAATAAGCACCATGGGTACTCACCAGCAAATTGGTTTCACTGATCAACACCTAAGTGCACATATAGGAATAACATTTATCTGGTGTCAGGCAGATGGGAGGGGGGAGGAAGGGATGGGTATATACATACATAATGAGTGCAATGCGCACCATCTGTTGGATGGACATGCTTGAAGCTCTGATTGCGGGGGGAGCAAGGGTAATGTAACCTAAACATTTGTACCCCCATAATATGAAGAAATAAAAAAATAAAAATAAAAAAATGCAAATGAAAGAAAGAGTAAATGCAAATCATTAATAATATCTTATTTGTACTGTTCATTCCATATCTTAAAGTGTTTGGTAGTCTATACTTGTGCTGGGACTATTATTCCTCAATATAAAATCTCTCAGAGTAAAGAGGTTCTCCCACACAAAATAGTAAAAGAAAGAAGATTAATGATGGTATTATCAAAAACTACTGGTAATCTTACTCACAAGATCCTTTATATTTAAACCAATAATTTTGCCAACCTGTGGCACGTGAGGAAATTGATGTTGGCCAAAAGCAAGGCAAATTTATTTCCATTCAAATGAATCTCTACCAATATCCACCATCCCAAATTCAGAAATACATATCTTTGCTTCTAAAGTAGGATTATCTGGCATTATCCCAGAAAATTTTTTAAAAGTCTCAAGAATTTCCCATTAATGGACTCCTTTATTTCCACTAGCCAAATGCTCTGTTGGGAGTATTACAGGATAATATCATCTGAAAGAAGAAAATAAATCACCCTGTTAACCCGTGGACCAAGATCTCATGGGGTTTAGGTATGGTTGTCTCCATCTTGGTTCTGTAATCCATGGTCTAAAGTTGGATCTCAACAGAATGTAAGTTTTTCCACCAGTAGAGGCCAGGCAGCATTCGTGAGTCAAACAGCATAAACACTGTCATGTTCGACAACGCCTGCCTGACGTGTGCACCCCTTACATCATCATCATTAACTTGTTTTTAAAACCAGAAAAGGGAATTAAATGATCTCTTCACAGCCATGTTGGGCAGAGTAAAAATCTTCAATAACACCCTCTCAGAAACCTTGGATTCCGGGAAATCAAAGCTGTTCTAAAGGGAGGTGGGAAGCAAATGAGTTTGAAAAGGAACAATGAGGCATTGCAAGGCCGTTCATTTCATTAAACGTCCGTGAGTCACTCCAAAACTTGAGATGTATTTGAATAAGTCCCTTTTCTGAAAACCTGCATTAGTCTTTGAGACGAATTTTTAGTAAGCTCCACTTTGCGATGGCACATCCCCAAATGGCAATCCAAGTCAGAACACTAATGAGCATTTGCAATCGGATTTAATACTAGAGGGAAAGAGTCGGAAGAATAAAGCAAGGTAAAAAGGTTTTGCTTTATATTTATAGCCTCGTAATTTAGAAGACAGTGTGAAATATAGCCCTGCACATTGTTGGAGCAAAGGGACACGTTTTGTGGCCAACAGGGAAAAATGCTATTACCATTTGTCAAACGGATGGAGAAGTTTTAAGGGTCCAGGAAATAAACTTCTTGGTACGGCCTGACGCCATCACTTGAGAGCAGAGAGGGTTCAAGCAGGTGAAAAGTTCCAGAATGTCCCCAGGTCTTCTTACTAGAGCATGGGCTGGTAAGTGGAAACCCAGGCGCCATCCTGTGTGCAGCGACTGCCCACACATGCAGAATGAAAACAGTGGACGCACCTGTATCCACACACATACACATATGGAAACTGCCGTTCACACAAGGCCATAACGGGGTGCAGGGTGAGGAATGTGGTAACGGCCTAGCTAAAAATAATGATAATAATTAGTCACAGTCCCCCTGTTTGCTTCTATAATTGCCACTCCAGAGCCACGCAGCTAGTGGTCATGAAGATTCTTAACTTCTCCCCAGAGCTGGTGTCCATAAAGATTCCTAACTTTCTCCATAGATAACATCACTTTTTTGAAACCTAAAGGTAGTTTTAAGATATCTCCCAGGCCCCACATTCCAGTGGACTGACTGACCCACCCAGACCAGCGGCCCAGACCAAGAAACCGACTCACCTGGAATTGTGACCCCCAGGACTGGGACAACACCAGGTGATTCCTGCATCTCTATAATTTTGCCCCAATTAACAAAGCTAATTGCCTAATCCCTTGCCTGCCAAACTATCCTTAAAAACCCCCTCTCCCAAATTCTCAGGGAGGCTGATTTGAGAAATTTCTCCTGTCTCCCCGCTTAGTGCTCTGTGGAATAAACTCTTTCTCTGCCTTGTAAACCCTGCTGGCTCAGTGTACTGGCTTCCTCTTGGGCAGCGGACAAATGAACCTGGTTGGGCGGCCACAATATTGCCATAAAGACATACTTGAGAAGGTTGGATGTAGTAAGTAGGTTGAATAACACCCTCCAAAAATTTATGTCCACCCTGAAACTCATAATGTAACCCTATTTGGAAATGGAATCTTCGCAGATCTAATTAGTTTAGGATCACAAGATTAAAATTATCCTAGCTTTCGGGTGTGCCTAAATCCAATGACTGGTGTCCTTATAAGAGAAGGAAGACTCATAAATAGAGAGAAGATGGCCCTATGAACATGGAAACAAATACTGGAGCCACTAGAAGTTAGGAAGTCAAGGAAGGACCTTTTCCTGGAGCCTGGAGAGAGTAGCCTGGCCAACACCTTGACTTTGGATGTCTGGTTTCCCAAACAGTGAGAAAATAAATTTTTGTTGTTTAAAGCCAACACATTTATTAGGGCAGTCCTAGGAAACTAATACTTTGAGATTATAGGATCGATTAAGAAATCTGCCAGCCATTTGCGAAAAATTTAGCAGAGCTCTTGGAAAATCATGATGTATGGTATTTTCATCATAAATAATTTATAATACCCATAAATAGTCCTAAAGAAAAAACAATATGCTGGAGAGCTCTTTGCAGTTTTGTTTTTATAACTGCACAATCTGATAAAAATATGAAGATACACAAATTTTTTTAACTTTAGGTTTCAATTCAAGGTCAAGTATATGCCATGAATATAAAATGCCTCCATTTAAGTTAACCCATGTGTAGCGAATGATGATACAGGTATAAATGGATGTTTCAGAGAACCTTCAGTGTTTGCGAAAAAGGAACAGTTGCCAAATGCAAGAAGTGAAAATAAACAAGGTTTACCTAAAATTAGGCATTCACTGATTTTGAGAATCAGGGGTTCACTCAAACTGAACTTTAAAAAAAAAATGTTTAAGGAAATATATTCACTCCTTTGGTAATTAGCTTGTATTTTGCAATTTGGAGTCAAAAACACTGCAACAGCTAATGGTCTAGAAAATGCTTATTATCTGGTAGACACTTGGAAGACAAAGGCAATATGAGCTATGGCCCCAGTCCTCAAGGAGTGTAGAAATCAGTGACAGGAAGCACACATTATCCACATGAAGAAAGCAAAGCCATATATAACAGTGTGAATTTTATGGTACACAATGAGTTCGAGGACAGGGAATGCCATTCCAGGGTGACCTGCCATTCTCAGAGAAGAGAGGCATACAAACTCTACAAGAACATCATGGTAAAATAAAAGAGACAGTGATGTCAGGCCAGTTACTCAAGATTCATTTTTGTAAAGATGGCAAACCCCACACATGGTTTAAGCAAAGAAGTATGGGGAAGGATGAATGCTACTTCTGTGTGATGTTATAAGTTCAAGCTTAGAGGTTAAAGTGAGATAGCAGTGAGGGGAAAAGATACCCTAGATGTTCAGAAATATGTTGAATAGAGTCATTCTGGTGGGGTAGCCTGCCATGTGTTCAAAAAACCCAGGATAGACTTATAAAAATGCATTTATACCTAACTAGAGTGAAACATGTATGCAGATGGTGTGATTACAGTGGTTTGACTTATGATTGTTTGACTTTATGATAGTGCAAAAGTGACACAGAGTCAGTAGAAACCATACCTGGAATTTTGAATTTTGATATTTTCTAGTAGAGAGTAGGATACTCTCTGGAGATGCTGGGCCGTGGTAGAGATCCACAGGTCTCAGGCAGTCATAGCACCACCAGGGTCAACGACCCACATTCTGCAGTGTGCTGTGTTCAATAAATTACGTGAGATATTCAACACTTTATTATAAACCAGGCTTTGTGATGGATGACTGTGCCTAACTGCAGGCTACTGTAAGTGTTCTGATCACGTTTAAGATCAGCTAGGCTAAGCTAGAATGTCTGGTAGGTCAGGTGTATTAATGCGTTTCTGACTGATGCTATTATCAAAGACAATGGGTTTATCAGGGCCTAGTTCCATCATAAGTCCAGGAGCACATTTGGGCATCTAAATAGATACTGGAGTATTTTAATGAAGAGACACGTGATACTCTGAATGTTAGAAAACATTTCTTAAAACTAAGGGGACACATTTTGTCATTCCAAAATGTTCTCCCAATACCAGTACAAAGCTTAGTTTTCTTGTGCACAAGTCCTAATATTTCTCTGTGAGATCATATCATGCCTGTCTATACTGAAATGATTTTCTAGGGGTGGGGTCTCACTATGTTGTCCAGGCTGGCCTTGAATTCCTGGGCTCAAGGGATCCTCCCTTATAGCTGGGACTATAGGCAGGCTCATGCCCACAATGGCCAGCACTGAAATGCTTATCTTTGTAATATGTTTATCCTACTCACCTGTTTATGACCATAATCCTGTAATAGGATGCAGCCTTCTCTCTTTGAAATCTGAGCCTATAATAAATGCCATTATACTTAGAGTGAAATCAATGCATGCAATCTCAAATAATTAACCAAATCAATCAAGGCTTTCTGGTGATTCATCTTTGTAAAGGCCCTAGCTTATCTATATCAAGTGGCTGTAACATCGAAGTAAGGTTGCATTGAGTATTCTAAAATATTTCTGATTTTTTATACTGAGAATTGCACACTTCATTCAAAAATGGTATTATTATTATTTCTATACCAAAGGAGAAAGTACCCTGAGCATACAGCTGGACTTGTCAATCAATACGTTACAATGTAGTTTCATGTTGCTAAATGCAGGGCGGAGCTGCCATAATTGGGTTACAATTTAGCCCCTAGGAAATTTATTTTGCACCTGTATTTTGCATCCTCTAAGGTTCATTTTCACAGATCTAATGACTTATTGATGTGGGAATGGGCAAAAATAGGAGAGTGATACACAGCACACCCCTTTATGACGCATGTGCATATTCATGCTTCTTGTAGAGCCACCCCTGCTAGTATGAGTTTGCAGGCAAACGTCAGAAAATGAAATATCATCCTCAGGCCAGAATTCGTGTAGTCATGAGTTCTCTCATCCTCAGTAGTATTCAAACTTCCCACTGTGATTGCCGCTAGACATTTTCTATTATCGGACTGAAAAGGACTAATTTCTTGGATATATGTAAGGAAGGTGGAAGCTTCATGGTTTTTTTTGTCTTTTAGGGATTGTTTAAAAACCATTATGCTGACAGAATTCTCACCGGAATCTTAATTCCCAACTCACTGCAATCAAGCTAATGTACTTTGGTTCTCAGTTTCGATGCCTCTCTTCAGAATGTTCCAGCATCCCTTGGGATGCCCATCACACTCTTATTTTATTTAGAGTAACACTTACACTCTTCTGTCCCCAAGGAGACAGAGAACTTCACCTTCATGAGCTAAAAAACGATCAAGCCTTCATACTCCAGATGAGAAGCAAAACAAAGAAGGCACGCTGCAGAGAGAAAGCTATGTTGTGTTTTAGCATGAATCATCTTCAGCGGCTCTGTTTTGAACGCAAAATTTTCCAGGAAAGAACATTTGTTAAGGTATATTCTCTGTGATTATTAACTCAAGCTTAAGTGACACTCTGGTGTCAATGAACTGGAAATTAGGTATTGATGGAATAGATTCTTCTAGGAGGTGCTAGGAATAGATTCTCCTAGGAGGTGCTAGAACATTTTGATTTCCAAGTATGGCTGTGCATATAAAAATGAAATTGAAACTTCCTTTAAGAAATTCTGAATCATTTATAAATAGATCAAGGAGATCCTCCGTTTGCATGAAACATGCTAGTTGACAGTTTCGTGCATTTGGGACTAAAAAAAAAAGTCTTTGAAGAGATATCTGCATTCCCGTGTTTACGGCAGCACAGTTCACAACAGCCAAGATACGGACTCAGAGTAAGTGCCCATTGTTAGATGAATAGGAAAAGAAAATGTGGGATCTACACACAATGAATACTATTTGATCTTAAAACAGAAGGAAATCTTGTCATTCAGGGCAGCATGGATGAGCCTGGAGGACATTATGTTAAGAGAAACAAGCCAGGCGCAGAAAGGTAAATACCACATGATTTCATTTATATGTGGGAGCAAAACTAGTGAAACTCAAAGAAGCAGAGAGCAGAACTGTGGTTATCAGAGGTCAGGGGTGCGAGTGAAGACGGGGCAAGACACTGTCAAATGCTACAAAGTGTCAGTTAGACAGGAGGCATAAGTTCCAGAATGTACAGTGAAACACGGTGACTACAGTTAATAACAATGTACTGAACAGGCTGTCCCAAAAGTCTCCATACAAAGGAAAATTTTGTAATGAATATGTGGTAAGTAAAGGTACATTTAGCTACAATTTCCCATTTTCCCTATGTATAGCGACTTTGGGGACACCCTGTATACTGAAAAATTGTTAAGAGAATAGAGTCTAAGTGTTCTCACCACAAAAAATGATAAGCATTTGAGGCTGTGCGTACGCTCATTAGCTCAACTTAGCTATCCCACAATGTATACGTGTTTCAAGACATCACTGTGTACATGATAAACATACTCCATTTTTATTTGTCCATTAAATAAATATATTAGGAAAAAAGGCACACAACAAAAAAAACCTTCTTTTCTAGGTTCTCTCCACGCTTTCTCCGATTTTCTCCACCCAGAAAATACCTTCACATCATTTGTCTCCGTCTGCAGTGGAGCCCCCTCGGGACCAGACAGCCCCTCTTCTCTGTTGTTCAGTGAACAATCACACCAATGGCACTGCCTACTCAGGAGAGAGCCCTTATCTCACTGCAAGAGTTTCCATCTCTGTTGGCATTTGCCTCTAAGGTTCTGAACCCAGAGCATGGAATCATCTTCAATTTTCCCAGTCCTCTGCCTCGGCTGAACAAATGCAGTGACTGCAGTGGGCGTCGTTAGCCACCAGGAGGCAGAAGAAGAAAGTCCAAAGCAGAAGTTCGTTCTCAGAGCAAAACATGACCGCGATTTTATCCACCCCCAGAGATGCGTCCATTCCCATCAGCTACAGCAAAGCCCATGATGGGATTATGGTGTTTCCAAATGAACACGCAATGCATAGAAACCTACTGATGAAGACGATGAAAGATGACGCATGGTTTTCTTTCCTTTTGGAAAAGTGCCTTATTTGTCTCCTAACTTTTGCACTGGAGCAGCTGTAACCGGCCTGCCTTCTCAAATGCATCCATACTATTGTTATGTTATCCACAGCAGGGAATCCCTCCAACCCCCTTCCAAGCTGGCCAGATAACCTTGGCCACCCACATCACAAAGGGTCTTAATTCCAAGGGCTTCCTTCGTTTTCTTTCTTTTGTTTCTATTTCCTGGTTTTGAGTGGTCACATTCCATTCATCTTGTTTCAGGGTCCCCTCCTCCCACGCTTCTTTTATTCCTCAGCTTGTGTTAATTTCTCCCTGGTTGCAATGCTTAACTTTCCTTTCACTCATTCCCCATTTAACCTTTTGCAGAGTTTCCTTTTAAGAATGCATAGGTCCTCTTTTCAGAGAAAGGGAATTTTGCCAGTCAACCTGGGCCATTTACAGCAATCGAATCAGGGGAAATCTGACACGTTTTCATCAAAGCAAGAGAGGAGAGGGATTCTAATGACGCCGGGAGAGTAGCATCAAGACATGTTCATTCCCCAAGGGGGAAGTGATGTTTCTTCTTTACCTGTATGCTCAGGAACTTTTGATGTGAGGCATAACATGTGCTCCATTTATAAGTGAAAAGAAAATCCTTCATAACGCATTAAAAAAAGAAAAGGAAAAAAATGTTCGAAAAAGAAATAACGCAGCGAATGTATCAAAGAAAGAGCAACATCTTTAACTCCCAAATGCGAGCAGGACCATCTGTAGGATAACTTGACATTTCCAGCAGATGTGCTTCATGTATATTATAGTTACTCTCTAATCTTCACTAATGTAAAATGCTTGCACACAAATACACACAGTTGTTGTTCAGAAAAACACCCCCAAATGGAAGCCTCAGAAGCAAAAGTTTCTCTCTGACCTTCTCCTGTCCTCCTGCCTCTCGGTAGCTGCTGCATAAACCTTTCTTTTGAGGGATGATTTTTCAGCCAACCTTCAGAGCACTGAAAAGGGAACCTTCCTCCTAGGCCCCTACAACACCCATGGAATTCAGATCAGAAATCTTAGGAGGAACTTAATTGTCCTGTCTTCCCACAACTTCCAGTCTCCTTTTATTGAATGGAATGTTAGGCGGATGACCAATAATACATCAAACATGCAAAGGTGAGACTGCTCTAGCTGATGTCTTAGAGCTCCCTCAAAGCCCAGCCGACCCACCCTCAATTTCAGAGGAAACAAGACCCTGCAAAGGCGGCCAGAGCAGGGAAGATGACCACCCCATCAGGTAGGGTGCTGAGCATGCATATAGCTTAAGCCATCCCAGTTGATGGTTCAAATGCTGTTTCTGCTATGCACGCTGACTGCCTGTATGCCAAACCATTTCTGTCTTACATTCAAAGTTATGACTCCAAAGCGCCTAACAGGTTTATGCAATTTATGACATTTTACAGAAATAAAACCTCAGAAGACCATGGCACAGCCTTCCCTGAGACAAAAACTTTCAAGATAGCTACAATATCTGAAAAATTAGCATGTGTTCCAGATATATCTTTTGTAATCCTTAAAACAAGTCAGTCATATAAACCTGTGGGCAACCTTTCTCAAAACCATAAGCTAGCTGTCAGGTTAAGAATGGTCTTAACTCCATCGATGGGCAACAGACCACAGGCCCGCAGTGAGAATGGCACTGGTGGTTGGACACCAAACTCACTGATAAAGCATTAGTTCTGCGGCACCAAAGAGGTCAGATGTGACAGCTGCCATGGTTGGGGCTGGGGCCACCATCCTTGCACACCATAATGAACCATCCACAGTGACACGATGGAAATAAATCAGCAATCCACTTTGAGGAACATAAACATACTTGTAAGCATCTTATCAGAATTGTGTATCTGGGTCAGCCATAAGAGTATTTTTTTTTCGGCATAATTATGGAAGCTGAATCTGATGCTGAAGTGATAACCAGTTTCCTAACGCACTCGGCCGTTTATGAAGTCATACCTGTCGTTGACTGGCAAGGCTGAAGGTGAGGTGTGTGTGATAAGAACCAGAGCTCTGGCGTCACTTAGCTCTGGGCTCCCATCCCAGCTCTGATCACTCCCAGCTGCAACACTGTGGGTCACCTCCAAGCCTTCGTTTCCTCCTAGGCAAGACAAGGTTCGCCTCTCCAAGGGAGTTTATAGGGAGTAAGTGAAGGAACCTCTACAACAACCCATTGCAGGCCATATAGCAGCTCCTCAATGAATGGATGCCAAAGAGTATCGTTAGGGGCTATTCTGAAGCAAAAATACATCTCAGCATACTTGAGGTATCAAATGGTAGGATGACCAAAAACGTAATAATCGCAAGTGAGCTAGACTGCGATGGATATTTAAAGGGAGGTAGACCAAAAACTGGAGATGTGAAGGCGTGCCAACTCGGAGACTATTCACTGGGATGGAAGAGGACGAAAGCCATAAATAAATACATTCCAGGTGTCTCCATTAGGAAGCATCTAAGGTGCATTCTCTTTCATATGGAAGGTCTCTGGCTACCGTGAACGAAGAAGAACCAAGGAAAACAGCAGATCGGATTTAACAGATAGCACTCAAGTTGTCCTAAAGCAAGGGGCTAAGACAGACAGGAGAGTATTCGCCCCGTAACGACCTTGCGGGGATTCACAGATTTGACCTGTGTGGTTCCCTCTTGATGGGATGGTTTTGAAAGTTTATTACCTAGATTAATGTCTGGTTTTCTGAGGAGTAAATGATGCTTATGGATGACGTGAGGTGAATGGACGAGAGGGAGCAGGTGTTTAGAGTGGTGGGCAGGGCTAAGCAAATGCCCTGCACACATAGCTCAGCAGGGCTTTGCCTGGTTCCTCCTTAGTAGGTAGGGGCACCATACGCCCCAACAATGGCTAACTTGGGGGGCCCTGGTGAACTTCAGGTTTTCCAAAGTCACAGATACGTGTGCCTTCCTAATGACAAAGGTGTACAGTAGAATAAATAAGAAATATGTTTATAGAAGAGTGGCTTCTTTAAAAACAAACACCCGTTCAATCGTATTCAATGATAGAATGCCTCATGTAAGTATAAATAGTTACTTTATAGCTATGATGATACAACCCAATTTGCCTGGGACAATCTCAGTTTATTCATCATATATTAACAACTGTCAAACATGCCGTGGATTGGATCATAAATTATGTGGTCAATGGCTAGCAAGATTGGGCTGCACAGTTCTAATTTAAAAAATTAAAAAAACCTTCATACTTCAAAAAGCAAGCATGATGACTGTCAGTTTAATGTCTTATAATGACTTATTTTAATTAAGGTGATTCAGTTTGGATGCCAAGATTTGATAGATATTAGCCATTACAAACTGGGCCAGCTGCAATTCTTACTGTGGAACAACAGAGGTATTAACATGATGTCCAGTGATATCAATAACAATAGAAATCAGAGTGTGACTGGGTATACGGCCGGCACTCACAGGCTATGAAATTTCACCTACATGAATCCACTGACACTTAACAATTTTTTTAAAATTTTATTTTATTTATGTATTTATTTATTTTATGAGACAGAGTCTCACTCTGTTGCCCGGGCTGTAGTGAGTGCTGTGGCGTCAGCCTAGCTCACAGCAACCTCAAATTCCTGGGCTCAAGCGATCCTCCTGCCTCAGCCTCCTGAGTAGCTGGGACTACAGACATGTGCCACCATGCCCAGCTAATTTTTTCTATATATTTTTAGTTGTCCAGATAATTTCTTTCTATTTTTTTTTTTTTAGTAGAGACGGGGTTTCGCTCTTGCTCAGGCTGGTCTCAAACTCCTGAGCTCAAACAATCCACCCGCCTCGGCCTCCCATAGTGCTAGGATGATTTCAACTTTTCCCTGAAAAACCTATCTATTCATATAAAAAGCACTCACTGAAATCCTCACTGCAGTGCATGCCGCGCGATTTTATTTAACCAACTTTTTAAATATCTGGCTGTCAAAGGTTTAAAAATATTTTTTCAAGACCGATAATAGTAGTTTCCCACAAGTAAAAGTAAATGCTGCGTGACCTTTCTGAAGAGGGCAACAGTAAATGCAAGATCCATGACGAAGACCAAGGAAGTCACATTTTAAAGTCTCAGTCGCCACCGTGTATAATCTGCAAAGCTGGCACCTTTCACTCCATCACATAAAGGGGGTCTGTGGTGCTTAGCTGGCCCACAGTGGCTCCTTGGTGGAATGTAAATAGGCCAGCATAGAGATGCTAAATAGCTGCTTTTATTTCCTCTCCAGCGCTTTCACAGTTCTGTTATCTTATCATGATTTTTTTTTTTTAACTCTTCAAAGCAAAAGGTAGATTTAACACTTTGGGTTTTTTTTCCTCTTTTCTTAAAATATATATGCATACAATTCCCCCACTACTTTGAGCGATCTGCACTGGATTCAGGAAGGGGCAAAACTGATAAGATAACACAGTGTAGAGTTGCTTGATACAATTTGGCTGCTTTAGAGGGAAAAGGAAATCAATTTCTTTTGGAACCCAATCTTATCCATAACATCAGCCCTTCCTGCATGCAACAGAACACTTTGTGACTCCACAAGAGCGAGAACGTGCTCAATGCCCACTGGTGCCTGCAGAAGAGGGTGCCCAAAGCTTTGCCCCACGTGGCCACACTACGTGCAGCCCACACACTGCTCCCTTGGAAGAGGCCCCCTGCAGGGCCCACCCGGGGAGTTTCCTCCTTCCACCTCTTTGGTAGAATGGACCTTTTGTAAAACATCAAGAAACGCAATTTCCTGTTTCCAACGGGAGTAGCCAAAGCAACTAGCCAGAAAAACATTCAGAGAAACACGCAACCAACTCTCTGCAAAAGTGCATGAAAATTATTCCACAAAATCTGGCACATAGAAAACTATGAAAAAAGAAAATGACATAAAACCATGAAATAATAAGATTCATGACACTAAGCTTTTTTTGTTGTTCTTGTTGTTGTTTTTGTTTGTTTTCTGTAATGCAAAAACCAACCTGGAATGCTGAGTGCTTTAAGGCTCCCAAAGGCACAACTTTAGGAACACCTGTAGGTGATTTGCATATCTAAGCTGGAAATGCATTTCTCAACTTCACCACTTCCTGAGGTCTCCGATAGGTTAATGTTTTCACGTAGGAATGAAAAAGAAACACTCAGAACGAAATTAAAACATGTCATTGAAAAATAAAATAGTCTTGGTGATATTTACCTATTTGAAGAAAGCATCTTCAGCCATATTTCTTGTTGGACAAAGCTCCACGAGTCCATTTCAGTTTATATCTTGCGTTGTACCGTAACCACGCTGCAAGCGACACGCACATCTCATGGCTACCTTGCTAAAAACTTGATTTTCTGCACCCTTGTAATGCATTTTTGCCTTGAAAACAAATGCGTCCACACAGGTCTAGGAGCATTATGAACAAACTGTGCAACAGCAGGCAAAGCTAGCTAGGAAGGTAAATCTTGAAATCTTACCCCAAAAATGTCTAATTTTCCAACCCACGATCAGAGGAAAAGGAATGACACGCCTAAACAATGTGGAGCTAAGCGTGAATGCCCCGTACTTAGCCCATGCCTTTAATCACAAATAATAAAATGGAACAAAAATCAAACAAGTGTTGTTCCCTTGTATGCAGATTCAATAGAACCAACAACACAGCAGATCTCCGAGGCCCCACATGGGCACAGAATCAGGAAGTTGGATAAAACATTTTCCTGCACGCAATATACTGATTCATACAACGGTACAAGCAGCAAAGAAAGCTAATATCCATGGTCGTTATCAACTGTACTATTAACAAATAGGTGTTCATTGTACAGTTCTACAGATGAACACGTATTCATTGAGCTCCAAGGAAGAAACGTGCTTTAAATAAAATTTCATTTTATCCTGATCTTGGCAACTGCATTGGTTTGAGGAGGAATTCAGGTCCCAAGAAAATGAAATTATTGTATTAACAACAGCAAGCTAAAAAGTAAATAAAGAAAACCACAAAATAACAATGTTGCATGAACATAGTAAAAGGAAGGAATGTATCCAAGCACACAAAGTCAGCACTGCAAATCACAATTATCCAGGAACTGGAGTAACAGGCCTGAAATCCATGAGCCCCGTGAAAATAAATGGAGACCTTCCTCATGGCCTCCTGCTCCGGCATTTCTCATGAGAAAATCACTTACCTAAGATGCCCAGACGGTAGTTAATGGTGATCACGATGACGTTCCCATAGCTCGCCAAAATGCTCCCGTCAATCATGTTGCCTGTGCCTTCCATGTAAGATCCACCATGGATATAGACCATCACTGGCTTCTTGCTGTTCTGATCATGGATATCTGGAAAAAAAGCCAAGTAAGGAAACACAATAAAAAAAAAAAAAAAATCACGCTGACTCACTGATGCTAAAGAAAGAGCCAGGGAGGTTCCTTAATTTTCCTAGTTTTGACTTGAATTAATCACATTGATTTGTGTGCCTGGTATAGCCTTCATAAGGGTGCCTAAAGGAAACAACCAATGCTATTATATTTTCTATTCATAGAAATGATATTTTGGGAAGCATACGGACATTTGGAGTCATGTGCTCGTGTAAGCGTCTGTGTATAACTGAAGTGCTAATAGAAAAGATTTAAAATAAAGTGCATATTCCCTAAATTTCCCTCAAGCCCTAAAGTGTGATTTAAATGGAAGAAGCACATGGCATCCTTGATAAAATGTATTTTATCATCTGATTAAATGTAAGACCAACTTCAGAATTATAATTAGCTTTAATATCACTGCCACCTTAATTTGCAGGTGAGTGTACGGATTCATCTTTAATTTGACAAAAAAACATCAAAGAAGTAGTGAAATTATAAACTGTCAATATAGGACAGATGATGACAAAAAATAAGTAAGTGATTAAAAATTATTAATGGAACAGAAATGGGGAAAAAAAGATGCCCAGGCAAGTGTCTTTGCTCTGTTGATTGCAGTAATAAAACCCACATATTGAAGGAACAAAAATGAAAGAGATGTAATCAAAAATGGAAAAATAATCCAAACTCAAGATGAAATTATTTAAATACTTTATATTTTCACAGGGGACATAAACTGCCACTGTGATTTGCAACCAATGAGTACTCTTAGTAATTACTTTGTTACTTTCATTAGCAATGATGTTAAAACAATGATCTATCATTTGGAGACTGTACAGCCTGCTTTCTGAAAAATTATGATTAAATAACTTGTTTAATATTAACCAGCCTACATGTGTGTGTGTGTTGCATGTGTGTATAAATCATTTAAATATCTGTATATTATTTAAAAAACATGCACCTATGCACATTTATTTTCATTTTTTTCTTCAATAAAGTTTTATTCTTTCCTCATTCATGGGGACACTTTTGAGACATCAGAAAGGAATGTCGAGGAAATGAACTACCATCTTATGGACGATGGCTCCGACTAGAATGAATTATGATCACAATTTTACTTGGTGCGTACAGAAGACACGGGAAAATCTCTGGTCACAGTGAAGTACAGAAACAAAGTGTCAGGTTTCCCAAGCATTTGCAGATATTTAATCCAGGTCAGAAGAGTGTCTTTTATTTTCTCATATAAAATTTAAATATAAAGTAAAAATCCTCTATTAACCATTTATTCATCATGTACTACATGCAATTTTCCTGTGATGCACTGTCTCTTTCTTTTCCCAATTTGGTATTTTTGCTGTCATTTATTTTACCATTACTGCCTGCTGGCTACTAAATTGTGGGAAAAGGGAATAAGTAGAGATTTTGAAGGGCTGCTCTAGGATGTTCTCGTGGAATACATGTTACATGAATGTCTCTTACCTTTCATGAAACACGGAACTACTTTCTCTTGAATTTGCCTAAGTAATAACCGGATGCTGTATTAATTTGAAGTTTAAAAAAAAAATCACAGTTTATTAGATTTAGTGAAAATTCGATGGCGTCCTAAAGGTAATAAAGTTTCAAGGTGAGCATCATGAAAACAGATCCCAATGATCGAATGGAAACATCTGAAAAAGAGAGATCTGGGCATAATGTAGATTATAGCACTACAACAGATGAGAGTACTCAAAGAAGAAACACTTATTTTATTTTAATTTATTTTGGGACACCGAACAAAAAAATGTCAGATGTTCTGAAGCCCTCCTCAAAGCAGAGTCTACCCGAGGCAGGAGTAGATTTTGATATTTGAATGCCATTGGGAGAGATCTCTTCTGGACAGCTATTTGAGGCAATGACAGCTCTATGAACTTTGAGCTCCATAAAAAAACAATAATAGTAATAGTAATAATGTTAACAGAAGACCAGGGTTGGAGGCGATGTTGGCCAGCCTTCTTTTCTTGGAGAGCAGTTGATGCATGAAAAAAAGCGAAAAGGGCAAAAACAACATGCAATTGGTAAAAAGGCCCTTTGGAGGAAGTTGCGCTTGGCCAGCAAGGATAACTCACCACTCCCTTTCGGCCAGAGACCCAGAGTTTCATCAGGGTCTTATCCTTCAAGGGAAATAAGTGGACTTCCATGCATTTTGCTACGCAGGTGGGAAAAATGTGCTTTTATCCATGCTACAGAGCCTTCTCAACAAGTAACGGCTTATTTTGGTACTGTTTATTGGTTTGTTTCTCTTGATTTTTAAGGCATTTATTCTATGCGAGGGGCAGAATACAGTGTGCTAGTTAGTTGTCTGCTTGAATGCTTCTCCCCTCCATCTTTAAAAAAAAAAAACACACATTTCACTTCTGCTGGATAATCTATTGAGCAATTTGGGAACCTTACAGAGAAACTTTTCATAGCAACAAAACATTTTGGGGAGAAAAACCTGTTTTCAAAACAGCCCTGGTGTGAAAAGAAAGATGCACATAGCTAGCTTTCTGTCCTTTTTCAAATTCTGAAATAGCTTTTTTTTCTTTACATGCTGCTAAAAGTCTGTCCTGAAAGAAACATCTCATTAAAATCTCATTAAAACACTTTTTTATGTACTTCACTGTGAGCAGCTTCTTAGAAACCTATTTTGGAATCAATACGTTTGAAAAGACAAAAAACAAAACAAAAACAAAACTGAAATTCCAGCCCTCCCACCCCCAAAAGTTGTACTGAGGTGTGGCAGAGTTTTGCAGTTTATAAAAAGAATTAATAAGAAGCAAAGCTCCAAAAATGTAATCTTAATTTACAAAATAACATCTGGAAAGAAGAAAAGAAAGTATACATGCATGTTTTAAAATTCCATCTTCTCTTCTTGTGACCAAGACAAAAAAATGAAAAGAAAAAAGGAAAAAAAAAAAAAAAGGTGGGCTTCCTTGTAAATAGCATTTTTGTTAGTCATTTCAGGTCTAGAAACAATCTTTATACTTCTTCTGACAGTGATTTGCAGTCCTTTACATGGAAACTGGGATTAAAAATGACAGTGGTTTTCATACAAGAAGAAAATAAAGAAGCACGCAGAAGTGCACTAGTTTTAAATAAGGGGAAGAAAAACAGATTGAAATTAAAAAAATAGAGAGATAGATAGATACAAACTCATGCATCAGGGTTGAGCGTTGAAAAAACAAAAAATACCTTCATCTTCACCACGGTCATTACTGGTTATATCATCTGCGTTTTTCTTTGTGTTGCCTCCTGGGGTCATATCGAGAAGGAAAATAAAGGGAAAAAAGAGAATTCAAAAACAACAGGTTTGCAAAAATTCAGAAAAGA
>RJWJ010025677.1:0-23667 GCA_004363605.1 Indri indri | reverse complement strand
TCTGCTCTCTGCGCCAGGGTTATTTTTATCTGAGCGCGGCTTGGTCAGGACCCTGGAGAGTTGCCAGGGGGCAGCGACGGGAACCGCGGCATTCCCATAGCTCTCTGGCCCGCGCTCTGCCTGCTGGTGCCAGCGTTTCTGCTTCCTGGGAAGCCTGTCCCAACCTCGGTCCATGTGCGCCCCTGAGGATGCCCTCCTCGGGCTGCCATTTGGCAGTCCCAGCCGACGCCACAGGTACACACCTGGGTGTGCTATGAGGGCCAAGGCTAGGGAAGGCTTTCGTTCAAAGAACTGAGCCCCTCGGAGTCCCGGACGGGTCAGCTGGGCATATGGCTACCGCCATTCCCCTCCCCGTTCTTTGAACGAAAGGCACCCTGATGTGGTCGTTGCTTACTAATTACCCACAGGAACCACTAACGTATCCTGGGAGGGCCGTGGTCAGAGGGCCTTGTGCAATGACGGGTTCGATGGGGCCTGTCAACCACTTTTGGTAAACTGAGTCTCACTTCGCAGGGACGAGAAGTTGCTGTTCGCGTTGATGCGTGGCATGTCCTTTGGTGACGTGCAATGACTTATCAATCCCTTTTGGGAGCAGGAGACGAGTCGGGTCGTGCCATAGACCTGCCCCGGTCCCGAATGAGTAAGAAATGCCCACTCACAGCCAGAAAGTGCGGCGACTCCCTCGGGGAGAGCTGGAGTCCAGAAGAAACCGTTCCAGGATATCCTCTTTGCAATCCGGACAGCCCGCCCTGCTGCAAACCCTTGGAGTAAATCCCGGCTCCCCCACTTCCCGTCCCTGGGCCCTTGGTCGTTTAGCGTCTGCCAGCCTCAGTTTCCACATCTGCGAGATGGAGGCATCCTCCTGCTCCATTCGCTACTCGAGGTCACTAACTCGTCTTCTCCCCGATCTTCTCTCTACCTCCTTCCAGAGCCCCGAGCGCCCAGCTTTGCCTCAGGAGCCCGGCCGCCGTCACCCCGCTGCCGTCACCCCACTGTCGCTGCAGGCGTGGAGCCATGAGCCGCGTCCCGGGCTGTGCCGTCCCCCTGGGGCTGGTGCTGCTGGTCTGCGGAGCCCAAGGCTACTTCCTGCCCAACGTCACCCGCCTAGGGGAGCTGCTCAGCAGGTACCAGCGGGCCGAGCCGCACTCGCGGGTGCGCAGGGCCATCCCCAGGGCGGACAAGGAGGAGATCCTCATGCTCCACAACAAGCTGCGCGGCCAGGTGTACCCTCCGGCCGCCAACATGGAGTACATGGTGAGCGCCGGCGCCCCGTTCTGTCCCCCGCGCCGTGGGTGGTGGCCGGGCAGGGTCCCTGGCTGCGTTCTTGACACTCTGCCCAAACAGAGCCCCCCGTGCGAAGCCCGCCTCCTTCCCGATCCCTGCGTGTCACCCCTTTGTGGCTGAGCCCGGAGCCCAGCCCCGCCTCTCCCGCCGGGGCCCCTGGAGGCAGAGAGCAGGGGCCGGGGGCAGGGCTGTGCCGATGCCCGCCCAGCTCTGCCACGTGCTAGCCACGTGACCTTGGCAGCTCCGTAGCCAGTCTGAG
This sequence comes from Indri indri, assembly GCA_004363605.1. Classification (NCBI taxonomy): domain Eukaryota; kingdom Metazoa; phylum Chordata; class Mammalia; order Primates; family Indriidae; genus Indri; species Indri indri. Next base: position 22,124 of record RJWJ010025677.1, on the reverse strand, counting down.
CCTCAGTTTCCACTTTGAGAATCGTCACTCGCATGGTTCCCGTGACCGTGAAAGGAGCGGCCACACGGAGGCCACACGGACGCTGTCCTCTGGGCTGCAGCGCCGGCCGTGCCTCCTTGGCTGTGTCCAAGAGGAGACAGCAGGGGACGGGTAGGGGACAGTCCCCTCAGGACCCCAGTCTCCGGCCCCAGCCCCACCTCCCCACGTGTATCTCCAGGGTCCGGCGGAAGTTTCTACGTGGATGCCCTCAGGCCTGCGGCCACATGACCCAGAAGGACATTCTCAATGATGGGTAGTTCGGTCCCACGCGGTGGCCATTATCCCCGGGTGGCTTTTGAAATGTGGCCAGCGTGACTGAGGGACTCAATTTTTAATCTGATTTCATTTTAATTAAATTTAAGGAGCTGCACGTGGCTGGTGGCTACCAAATTGGACAGCGCAGGTCTGATGGGCCAGAGAGAAAACTTGTAACCATACCTCACCCCAAAAGTCATCTCCCCTCTGGCGGCCCTGGCAATGCCATTGCCCCTTCTCCCAGCCCTGGGAAGTAGGGGCTGCTATTGTTCCCATTTTATAGATTAGAACACCGAGGTCACAGCTGGTTAGTGGCGGAACCAGGGTCTGGACCCAGGCTTAGCTGACTGCGGGGCCAGTGCTCTTGGCCACTACTCCACGTCCAATTTACTGCTGCCAGGTAGCAGGGACCCTTTCTCCAGCATTTTCTGTCTTCTGTCTGCATCCTGTCCCTGCCACACCCCTGGGGCCAGGGCAGGGGGATTAATCGCCTCCCCGCCCACACTCTTCGACTCCTTCTGAATCCTGCCATCGTATTCCCTTCCTAAATGCCCACTTCCTTACGAGCTTTCTCCTGCTCTGCCGCCCTGCGGCCCTGGGTACCAGATGGAGCCCACACGCTTCGCGCCTGGCATTCGAGGCTTTCTTCTAAAAGAAGCCCTTGTCTGTCTTCACAGCTCTGTTCTCTCGCCTTGCTTCCGCCAGAGAGGTTGGCCGCATCTCCCGCAGACGCTCCGCAGGGGCAGCCACTGCGCCTTCCCCGGGCTGGTCCCTCCCCCGAGCCGTGGCCTCATCCCCCGTGACCGTCCTCCCAGGCCACAGCCCCGCTCGCTCCTCCCCTTCCTCTGGACACGCAGTCGAGTCTCGCTTTGCTTTGACGGCTGTGGCCCTCGTGGTCAGAGACCCCCCCCCCGCCCCCGGCCACCCCACCATGCACCTGTGCGTGCCTCATTGTTGGTCACCTGGGACACACGGATCTCAGAGCAGTGGCTGCCTGTCCGGGCAGAGCCGGCTGAGCGAGGCCGTCCTTTGGAATGCCTTACAAAGCTGCCTCCTTTCTCCCTCCAGGAAATCGTCCAGGCATTTAGTCCAAAGGGGTTGTGCTAATTTTAGGGGGAAATATGGCACTCTCAAAATACTAGTGCATTGGGCAGCTTGTGCAGGCTTTTTCAGGTTAAAAGTATAGAAAATTAGGGTAGATTCTTTGGGGCTTTGGGTGCAGACTAGCCTCCATCCTCCCTGAGATGGTAGTTGGATGCCGGAGCAGGAGCAAGCCTGCCTGGGTTCAGTTTCCCGACTCTACTTGCTAGCTGTGTGACTCCGGGCAGATGACATAGCCTCTCTGTTTATGTGTCCTCACCTTGAAGCCTGCCTTTGCCAGCCTGGGAAGGAGCTCAGAAGAGCTCTCAGAAAGTGGAGCCGTGGCCCACTTCTGAGGGAGGGAGGCCATTGGAAGAGGTCGGAGAGGCAAGCAGGGGCACATCACACAGGGCTTTGAGGCCAGGTGAGGAGTCTGTCTTTTATTCCATGAGGAGGAGGAGAGGCCACATTTACGGCTTTGAAGTGCTGCTGCTACTGTGCGGAGGGGGAGGACTGGGGGGCCCAGCGTGAAGCGGGGAGGCGTCGGGAGGCAGCTCATTCAGGCAGGTGAGGGGTGACGGGTCCAGCTTTTGGTGACAGTGTGCAAAGCACAAAGAGCACAAAGCTAGACAAACTGGGTTGTCACGTTCTAACTTCCTGGCTGTGTGAGCTCAGGCAAGTTCCTGAACCTCTCTGAGCCTCAAGATTTGTTTTTTTATCAACAACACTGGAAAAATAAAGTACAGCCCAAGGGCTTGTTGTGGGAAGTAAGTAAGAAAATGGCAGCGCTGACAAGTGGCAGGTGTTCAGACAGTGGCAGCTTCAGAGATACAAGGCCCTGCACTGCCCCCAGCATACAGTAGGTGCTCGAGAAAGTTCACTTCCGTACTACTGCCATGTGTTTACGGAGGGCTACTTTGTACCTCACGGGAGGCTGTGCTTTTTGTTTGACCTTCCCCCAGATCGTATGCCAACAGGTATCATTAACGGAGGCACAGAGAGGTGGAGCTACTTGCCCAAAGTCACACAGCCAGCCAGGGGCAGAGTCGGGCGCCCTCCCCAGTCCCTCCAGTGCCAGCACTCTCACCACCCCTCACTGTCCTGCTGTCCCGAGAGGGAGTAAGGAATGTCCCCTGTCCCCCTGCAGAAGGACAAGGACTAGCGGGGGGTCCGCAGCTGGGAAAGCACCTGCTCCGTGGGAGAGGAGAGGCGCCTGGGAGCTGGGGAGGCCCGTGAGCCGGGCCTCGTGCACGCGGGAGAGTCCAAATAGCCAACACTGCGTAGGCAGGGCCTTAGCCGGCCGTTTCTGGAAGGGTCTCGGTGTGTGTGCCGGCTGCGCCCCACACCCGTGCCCATACCCCACGCCCATGGAGCAGCGGGTGTGCCCTGCTTGGAGAGAGCATCGCCGCCTGCCTTAGGGCGGGGGAGGGTGGTGGCAGGTGCAGGGAGGTGCCCGAGCGGGAACCACCGGCTTTGGAGGTAGGACAGAGCTGAGGCTAAGTCCACGTGCTGGCCGTGTCACCCGAGTGGGTCGTGTGGCCTCTCCGAGCCTCGGTCTCCCCGCCTGTAAGCCGGGAGTTGGCATCTTTCATGGAGCTGCTGGGCACAGAGGAGAGGCCCCAGGAACACCCTCTACCCTGGACTCCGGGTCTCACCAGCGCCCTAAGGGAGCCAGTGTGCCACTCGGATAATGTGTGATTTCCATTCCCGGCCCGGGAGTAGCGGCAGGTTACTGCCGTGGCCAGCACGTGACCGCGCTCCCGGAGAGCACAGACGCCAGGCTCCTGCAGCCCCGCTTGCACGTCCTGGTTCTGCAACCGGCCAGCTGCGGGATCCTGGGCAGATGACAATGCTTCGCTGGGCCTTGATTTTCCTGGCTGTGAAATGGGGATAAGGATGTCTACTTCCAAGGCCGCCGTTACGATGCAATGAGAGGATTCTGGTAAAGTCCGAGGCCTGGAGCACCTGGTGCACATTCCAGGCGTCCGAGACAGCGCACACAGGGAACCCCACAGACCTTCCCCTCCTTCTGTGCAGTGTGCGGCGTGCCGGGCCGTGGTCGTTCAGTGTGGCCTCTCCCGTCTCACAGACAGTGAGACCAAGAGACAAGGGACACGGCCCTGGAGCCGGCGCTGCTGGCCCTGTGCAGACCTGCCACTTCCCACCTGCCACCACAGGGACCCAGCGACGCGGCAGCTGGACACGGTCGCGGGCTCACCGGAGCCCAGGCCGGGGAGTCTGACACCCCTTCCCGACCCTGACCTGGTCCCGTTTCTCCCGCAGACCTGGGACGAGGAGCTGGAGAGGTCCGCGGCAGCCTGGGCCCACGAGTGCGTCTGGGAGCATGGGCCCGCCAGCCTGCTGGTGTCCATCGGGCAGAACCTGGCCGTCCACTGGGGCAGGTGAGAGCTGCAAGCCCCCCGCCAGCTGCCTGGTCCCCCTGCTTGTGACCTGGCCGCCGCTGCCAGGCCCCTGCTGTGTGCTGGGCCTGGTGCTTGTGCCATTGTCAAAATGAGCCCCAGGGACACAGGGAGAAGGGTGGGGGCATGTGGGGAAACCGAGGCTCGGCGCCCAGGAACACGTCTGAGTAACTGACAACACGTACGGCAGCCGAGTGGCTGACCCAGACACTGACGATTGGATTAGGGTTCCCAGACTTGGGGTTTTCCATTCCCTCTCCACAGAAGGTTCTGGAGCCCCAGTTGCTGCTGCCAGGCAGGACCTGGTGGGTGAGCTGGTGGTGGGGATGTTGCTTCTGTCATGGTGGGTCATTGCTGTCGTCTCTGCCGCGGCGCATCTGGGCTCTGCTCTCGGTCTAAGACAAAGCGGGGTTCCACCTCTCTGGGAAGATGCTCCTCACCGTCCCCGTCATCCGTGCAGCCACCGGGAGGCTCGCTGACCCCTGTGGACCGCTGAGGCATCTTGGTCTGGCAGTATTTTGGACCTCCTTCCCCAGGAGGTGTTGGCAGTTGTCTGTTAAATGTAGCTGACTGGCCTTCCCCAGAGTCAATCAGGCCGTCTATCTGTGCACCCCGAGAGGCTGGAAGTCCCCTCCCCGGGCCGAGGCCTGGTTTCGTTGGGGAAAGTGGAGGAAATGTCTTTTGACCACAGCCAGGGTAACCACTGATGACCAATTAGAACACAGGGACCAGCCAGTGAGCGGGCTGTGCCCAAAGTCCTGAATCCACGTCCTCACACCCATCCGGGCCTGGGGTCTGCTTCTGTTTGGCCCCAATGATCGAAGAGTTGGACTGGATTTCAGACGCCCTCTGCGGCGTGTTAGGGCTTGCTCTCACTTCTGACCCAGAGATCGCGGGACCACGAGTCCTTTGGATCGAGGAGTTTTCAGGACAAACCGGGGCAGGTGTCACGATGGGTCAGACCTAGGATTTCATGGATGCAAAGTGACACCGTGGTTTTTCCTTTGGTCAATTTTGCTTTTTATAAAAACAATTTCATGATAACATTAAAAGAAAATGTCTAAAGGGGGCAAAACCGATGAATTCCACCAGCCTTTGCATTTTTCTGGGCTCTTCTGTAGCATTTGGCTAAATGCCGACATATTTTTACGTAGCTGTAACTGCAGCCCAGACAGCTCTGAAACCTTTTCTTTTCTTTCCTTTACAATAGCAGAAAATGTTCTACTATACGGTTGCCAGATTACCGTCCTGTGCAGGCGGCCTGGGGCCCGGCAGTGGGCAGGCCACACGTGGGTCCGTTCCGCCCTGCAGCTTGGGTTTGGTGTGTTGTTGTCTGCGTTAGCTCGAGGGGCTCATCTCAGTCGGGTGACTCCAGGGTAGTACTGGTGGGTCAAAGGTCATAGAGACTTTTCGTTCCTTCTCAAGGGATTTTGCTAACTCGCTCTCCAAAAGAGCCTCCTCCCTTTGCACGCTCGGGGGGCAGCCGAGGCCTCTTTTCCCTGCAACTGCACCAGCACCAGCCACCCGGGTGACCTTGAGTCTGGGGAGAGGGTGGGAGACGGTCTCCTCCTGCTCCGTAGCCCCCCACTGTGCGCACGGCTTTCCCCAGACCGGCCCCAGGAAGGGAGGCCATTCCTCGGGCATGTCGCTGACCACGCCATCCACGCTGGGTCCAAACAGTAATTGTTACAAGACCGCTAACTGCCTCGCTGACCACATCGCTCTTACGAATGGTCATTTCCCCTGCGAGTTCGCTCTTTATGGAAACCACTTTGTTTGCACTTACTGGTGACAGTGTGACCGTGGATTCGCCTTCAGTTTATTTTCTTTCCTGGTTTAAAAAAAACACAATGGGGCCGGGCATGGCGGCTCCTGCCTGTAATCCTGGCACTTTGGGAGCCTGAGATGGGAGGATCGCTTAAGACCAGGAGTTTGAGACCAACCTGGGCAACATAGTGAGACCCCATCTCTATGAAAAAATAGAGGAATCAGCCAGCACCTGTAGTTCTAGCTACTTGGGAGGCTGAGGCAGGAGGACTGCTTGAACCCAGGAGTTTGAGGTTGCTGTGAGCTACGATGACACCTCCGTACTCCAGCCCAGGCAATCATGAGAGACCATGACTCAAAAAAACCCCACAAAACCACATTGCTGTCAATCTGGCAGCCGGAGCTGAGGCCAGGGGCTGTAGCCACCAAGCTGTGACCTCACGGAGGACATCCAGGGAGAAGTGCAGCTGGCGGCTCCCCCAGGAGCCATCAGTGGTGTTTGGGGCCCTCCTCACTGCGGGGGCGGGCGAGGCAGGGGGCGAGGTAGGAGCCGTAGCTGATAAAATCCTAAGTAAAAGGTTTTTGGAAGCATTTGCCCGCCGGAGTGCAGAGCTCTGTATACCCGGAGACTTCTGTTGAATGAGCTTCTGCTTTGTATCTGGGTCCTCGGGTCCCCCAGCAGCTAAGGAAGGAAGCCAGTCACAACGACACAGCCCTGTCCTCTCTGCATATCACCTCTTCAATTTTCTAATTAATGTTTTTCTCCATGTTGACTTTAAATGCACTCACGTCTTGGTTTTATCTTCTGCAATATCTGTGAAATACGGGGTTCACGGGCTGCATATATTCCCCCCAGTGCACAGGAAAATAAATAAATGCTTAACGTAAAAAAGGACTCCCTGAGAGCCAGGTAAGGGCTCCCTGCACGCACGTGGCGAACGGGCCACCTTGCTGGCTTCAAGCAGCTTTACCAGGTACTGGGTAGACTTGGGGGCTATTGCCCGCCCCTGGCTGCTGCTGTCTCCGCCGGGGGGGGGGTGTGCGGTGGCCGGGACATGACGCGCTGTTTCTGCCCCGTAGGTATCGCTCTCCCGGCTTCCATGTGCAGTCCTGGTACGACGAGGTTAAGGACTACACCTACCCGTACCCCCACGAGTGCAACCCCTGGTGTCCGGAGAGGTGCTCGGGGGCCATGTGCACGCACTACACGCAGGTAACTTGGCGACGGCCACAACCTCAGCCTTGCACCCCAGACCCAGTCATTCGTCTCTTCCCTGCCCCCACCCCGGGATTGTTGCCAAATCATAAAACCTTAGTATTTTTCTTTAATTCAGTGCTACTCAAAGTATAGCTGGTGGAACAAGCTGTTTGTTACCAGTTCACGGCAAGGTCAGAAACTGAGAGTAAGCACTAGAAATTTCTATGGCAATTTTACATTGCTGGGGCATTTTCATTGTGTGTGTGGTTTTTGGCTGCTTGGTTGGTTGGTTTTTAAAGAAATGCCTGTATCTTCGATGGGTTAGGAAAAAACATCTGCTTCAGCCTTTCACCACATACCCCTTTAGTGCCAGCACCTTACAGATCCAGGCCAGATTAAGTTACCCTGGTGTACCTTGTCCTGCAAGCTGTGACACACAGATGCTGTCTTTTCAGATAGTTTGGGCCACCACCAACAAAGTTGGCTGTGCTGTGAACACCTGCCAGAGGATGAACGTCTGGGGAGATGTCTGGGAGAACGCGGTCTACCTTGTTTGCAATTACTCTCCAAAGTAAGGACAAGTCGACATGGTCATAGGTCTTTTCATTATCTCACATAATAGGGAGGCTGGAGTTTGTTGTGTCTGGGTTAGCTTAATAGCTCAGCAGTGTCAATGACAACTCAGGCTCTTCCCGTCTTCCCACTGTACCATCTTCTCCACATGGTGCCAAGATGGCTGCAGAGCACCGGCATCACATCTTCCCAAGCAAAAGGAAGGAGAATGGTAAAAGGGCTCTCTCCTGAGGGCTTTCTCACCCCTGGCACACTTTCTCCTTCTGTCATTGGCCAGAACTAAACTAATCACAGATAAGGGGGAGCAAGCAGGATTGCCCCAACTGGCTTTGCAAGTCATCCTCTGGGATCACCTGAGCACAGTCAGAAGCGGGAAGAGCTGTTGGCTGGGCAACCAGCACAGTCTGCCACAGTGGTATTATGAGTGTTTTTTCTCTGAAAACGGGCAAAGGATGGCACCCTAGAAAACACTCGTTCACACCAAACCTAGATTTTCCTGTTTCCCCTCCTAAGAGGGACCACTTCCGTCTTCCTACGGGAGCACCCCTCCGTGGCATCCTGTGGCATCACTGTGTCCTTCAACCCTTCACTCATCCACCTCCATCGCTCATCAGGCAAATATGTGCTGATTCTCGGCTTGTGCAGTTGACAGCCTGCGGCTCGCATGCTGGCCAAGGCCACCGCCATCATCACTGTGCCCTGCACACAGGGGGCCCCGGGGCATGCTTGCCCGCTGACTGAATGAAACAAAAATGACCTCATTTATTTGGTTTGGGTCAGCAGTGGCCGAGAAGGGGTGGGACGAAGGGGGTCGGCTGGGGTTTGGAGGAAAATAGCTCTGCAGACACCATCTGGCAGCCTGCGGCGGCTCCGTCTCAGCAGCCCACTCGGATAAAAGCGGGGCTACATCATCGCTGGGGAGGGACACAGGCGCCCTCCGAGGTGGTGGGATTCCCGGCAGGGCAGCAGGTGGGGAGTGAGGAATAATTTGATTTGACTCTTTATGTAAAAATATACACTGGGAGATCCTGTCAGAAATGAAACTGCCTTTCTAGCGCAGACCCCACTTCTTGAAAAAGAACCTACATAGGGTAAAATATTAATATGCTAATCTTCAGTGCGCAGTGCGACACATTCGCACCTGTTAGTCTGCTGGGGCTGCTGTGACGGAACGCCGCGGACTGGGCGGCCGGAACGACAGCTCTGGGAGGCCGGAAGTCCGCCAGTCCAGGTCCGGCGGGTCGGGTTCTGGCGGGGGCTCGCGGACAGCCACCTTCTCGCCCTGTCACCACGTGGCAGTGAGAGATAAGGACACTAATCCTGTCGGATCCGAACCCCAGCATGGGCCTCACTTAACCTTCCTTAGTTTCGCCGAGGCCCTGTCTCCAGATGCAGTCACACTGGGGGCTGGGGCTTCGACAAGTGGATCTGGGGACACACATGCTCAGTCCTTGGCGATAGCACACACCAGCGCACCTGCCGTCCAGATCTGCACAGAGGATACTTCCAGAGCCCCAGAAGGCTCCCTGGCGTCCCCCAAAGTGACGCTGTCCTGACCTCTTTCCCTGCGGATCAGTTGTGTCTGGTTTGGAGCCTCAGCTGAGGGGGGGCCCAGTGTCCCTTATAGCACACTCTCTGTGCCCACCCGGTCTTTTGCTCAATGTCACACGTGTGAGACTCATCCGTGATGTTGCGTGTTCACTGATCGCTGCGTGAGATTCCACGCTGTCCACGGCCTCTTTCTGGAAGGGAGAAAGTTGGAGCCCTGGGCTGTGCAGGACACCGCCCCAGGCGCCAGGGCGGGGACAGTGGTGGAGGGGACGATGGCTGTTTGGCACAGGGCTCACATTCGATCCCCGGGCTCGTACGTCGAGGGCCCCGCATGTGAGGGGAGCTCAGTGGTGCTTCCGGAGACTCCCATCCCAGCCAGCCCTCGATGCAGGCCGCGTGTACCCGAGCGCTGGCGCTGACCAGGAGCAGGGGCAGTGTGCGTGTCTGCGAGGAAACATGGGCCCTAGGTACGAGGAGAACTGGGCTGGGGGAGCAGGACAGGCCGCGAATCTCTTTACTGACTGAACGAACGATGATTGCATAGCCAGGAAGGAAGTTTCTAGAATGAATCACAGAGACTGGTCCTCAGTGGCTCACGGCTGCAGCTTGTGCTGCCGCAGGCCCAGGCGCTGCGGGGGGGCTCAGGAGTTCTGCTCACTACCTGCCACCTGGCCCTCGGGAACGCCAGAGGGAGGCGGATGGCACCCCTGACCCACAGAGGGGCCTTTGACTAGCCCCTGTGCAGAGCGTGAAAGGCTCTGGGCCCGACAGCCTGGGTTCAAATCCCAGCCCCACCACTGGCTCCCTGTGTGACCTCGGACAAGTGGCTTCACCTCTCTGTGCCTCAGCCGCCTCCTCTCGGAAGGACTGGATTCCAGCCTGCCCTCCCGGGCTGCGGGGAGGATGGATGGGAGCACCGTGGGCGCAGAGACCAGGGCCGGGGCTGTGGCAGGAGCGCGGCGAGCGCGCGCCGTCTCTGGACAAGCTGACTTTGCCCATTTGAGAAACGGCTTAAAGGGGGGTCCCCGGCAGCTTTTCCGCACGGAGGCAAACGGCCGGTGGGGTTCAGGGTGTGCGAGGGGCAACGCTGGCAGAAGCGGGGCCAGCAGGGAGACGGACAAAGGCGCCAGGCGGAAGGGCGCCTCCTAGCTGCCTGCCGTAGAGTCCCGGGCATTCTGGAATTCTCTAGACTCTCCGTGCACAGAAGGGCCCAGGCCTCGCCGGCTTCGCACGGTGCGCACCTCCCCCACCCCGTGGGCGCCGGCGCGGGGCCCCGGGTGCGCCCGGGAAGAGGCGGCCCCTCCTGACGTGTTTTCGCTCTGTCCTCAGGGGGAACTGGATCGGAGAGGCCCCCTACAGAAACGGCCGGCCCTGCTCCCAGTGCCCGCCCAGCTACGGAGGCGGCTGCAGGAACAACCTGTGTCACCGAGGTAGGAGACGCCCCCCAGACCCTTCGGGCGGATTCGCCTCCGTCCGACTCGCAGAGCGTCAGAGTCACCCTCCCGCTGCCCGCTGGGGACCCCTCGGCGCGTCCGTCCGCCCCCCGGAGACCCCGCCGCCCCGGACACCCCACCCCCGCCCCGCAGGGCACCCCCCGGGCCAGACGCCGACGCCCCCTCGCCTGCCAGTGCCCGCAGTTGGGTAAAAACAGACAATTGAGCAAGAGAGCGAGAGCCAACAGCGGCCGTTCCCGAGGAGCTCCCAGCGCGGGGCTGTCAGCGGCCTCGTGATTCCTACCTCGCCCCCCTTGTTTGTTTTTGGCCCATCTAGGACGTTTCCACTTTTTCTACTGCTATAAATAGCACACGTTTTTGTGCCTAAAGCATTCCTCACGTTTTGGACTATTTCCTCGGGATCCGAGGAGTTATGTCCCAGGAGGGGCCACCTGGGCCGAGGGGCTGGCCGTGCTTTTGTGGTTGAAATTGGGTTTTTTCGTGGCTCCATCACGGCCTCGTGGCAACCAAGAGGGTTTGCAGAGGGCTGGGTGGGCAGGAGGGAGCAGCCCTGTGCCTTACCTTGCCTGCGGGGCGGTCCGGTGGGCTCTGGGGTGAAGAGCAGGTGGGCTACAGTGGGGGTCCCAGACCCTCCCCAGACAGCTGCTCACAGCTGACTCCGCCCACTTGGGAGGGGGGACATCTGGAGGGGCATGAGGACAGAACGATCTGGACGCCAAGGGAGGGGACGGCTCTGTCTACAAAATCAGCTCTGATAAACCAGCTCGCGCCTGGTCCCCTGGGTTGTGCATCACATGCAGTGGCTCTGGTGTGACCCCCTCCTCCAGGGAGCCTTCCTGGACTTCACAGACGGTGCACCTGCCCCGTGCTGATGACCCCCCAAACTCCTCGTGAACCTTGACAGCCCTGTTGTTTCAACCGCCAGCTCCCGCCAGGGCCTCCAGGGGCACGTGGCAGGTGTCCTGCTTGCTGCCTGAGTACATAGACCCCCAACATCCAGACTCGTTTTCAAAGAACAAATACACACACTTAGATGCCAGTTGACCCACCTGATGAAGCCCTGGGTACTTATTTCTTTATTTTTGGTGGAAAATACCCAACTTTGTTGGGCAATCGTCCCGATTTTCTGAGCTAACCATGCAGAAAGTCTGCTCTAAAGCGGCTTATCTGCATAAGCTCCTTAATGGGCACGTATTGCGGGAGCCTGGTGAGGTCTCGACCTCTAACGGAGACAGCGTGGGGATAAGGATATTAAAAAAAGAGATTTTCTCTTTTAATACCCCCCCAGGCCCTCCCTGTGTGGTGATAAAAGGCATGGGCTTCGCAGAAAGGCGGTTTGGCTCCCAGCCCGGCCACTTCCTGGCTGCATGAGCCCAGGCAGCTCACTTAGTCTCTCTGAGCCTCAGTTTCCTCATCTGTGAAATGGGGCCTGATTGAGCCTCCTAAGGCAACAGACATTGACCTGAGAAAATGCCAAGGAGAGCCCAGCCGATGCTTGGTCCGTGTTTAGCAAATGTCAGCTCTGAGCTTTGTCACCAGTTTTAGAACCAGGCGGGAGCCCGCAGAGTGATGTCAGTGAAGCTCCGGGCCCCGAGACCCCCAGCCTGGAGCTGGGCGGCGTGCAGGGCAACCTCGCAGTGACCTCTGCTCGGAATTTCCCCAGGCCCGCGCTGGGCCGCACGGGGCATGTTAATTAGGATGTGTGCAAATCCAGCCTGTCCTCTGGGCAGGCATTCCACTCTTCATGTGTGCGTCTGAGGGCAAGGCCTGTCTGCCCATTTTCTTAAATAGGGAGCCCTCAACGGCTGTAGACTGCTTTACCAAAGTACATTCAGCTAAATAAAGCTGCGATTATGAGGGGCAAACATCCTACAGGCCAGTGGAAGAAAACCCGGCTTATGCCGGAGCCAGCTCCAGCTTTCCGTAAAGGGCAAACCTGAATGGCCCCATTGACAGGAAGAGTGGACGCGTGTCCAGCGGCCTTTGCAAACCCGGCGTCTTCCTGAAGTTTCCACCTATAGCTTTTGCTACCAAGGGTGCTTTCAGAGTTTTCCCTCCTTAATGTCTTTAGTCTTTGTTGCTGGACATATTTTTTCCTTTAGGGGACAGAAGTCTCTGGGGGTTTTGGTTATTCATTCATGCAGCGAATTTTCTTGAGCAACTACTATGTGCCAGGTGCTGGGTGTGCAGTGGGGTGTGAAGCAGGCTGGCCCCTGGTCTCCAGGAGTTTATAGCTGGTGGACGAGGCAGACGGTGGTGAGATGACAGCCGTGCTGCCGGGAGCACTGCTTGGTGATCCATGAGCACGTCTGAGAGCTCACTGCTTTTGAGAAGCAGAAATAAGATTTAGCAGTTGATGAACACTTGGTGAAACTTGGATTTTAATCCAAAACCACAAAGAGGCCTGCAAGGGGGCTCTCTCCCTTCTGCTTGAAATCATTCGGACCCAAACACTTCCATCGTCTTTTTCCTTCGAGCAGCTTGGAAGGCAGGGCTACGTCTGTGGGGCAGGGGGAACGTGCTGTAAACACAGGGGCAGAGATAGATGCCCGTGTTTCCTCTTCGATAAGGCCACACGAACCAGCGAAAATCGCAGCCAGTGTCTTTGCTGTGGCTGGAATTTACACTTGGAACCCTGGGGGTCGGACTGCAGACCCCGATGGGCAGTTTATCACTGTCTGTCTGGATGAAAACTGGAAGATCTGCGAACTGATGTCTAATAAGTGCAACTTGTTCGGTTAATTAAAAAGTTTCAAAGCATGAGTGTCATGGTGGGGGAGATGATAATATACAGTGTCCTTGGGTGGGAGAAAGTTTGGGACCGGGAGAACTACTTTTTTGTTTTTAACCAGGAATTGGGTCTTTGGATATTTTTCCGTGATGATTCCAACATTACTGGAAAGCAAAACTCCAGTGCAGAGAAAGAAAGCGAGCTGACCAGGGAGGGACCAGAAGGGACCAGAATGTGCTGGTGGTGAGGGATGGTGGCTCCCAAGAGCATTGCCACTGGTCTTGGTGCCCCTGATGGGTGCACGATGAGGAAACCCTGTCCCTGATGAAAACCCGGGGTCAGGAGGCCTGCCGGGGAGACGGCTACAGCTTTGGGCCAGTGGCCGAGGCAGCTTCTCGAAGCTGCTTCCTTGGGCAGCTGGCTGCGTGGAAGAGGTGGGACAAGAACCCGTTACGATAAGCCAGGTGTGGGCGCCAGGGCCTTCTAACCCCCGGTCGGCCCAGCTACTCTCGGGTCCAAAGCAAACACCGCGAGCAGAGGACCTATCCAGCTCGTCCCGGCCAGTAGAATTCCACCTGGCCAGGTCCTCTCTGAAATGTAACTTTCGCTTTGCGGCTGAAATGATTCTTTGTAAAACCAAACCTCAAACAAGCTCAGTTTTCAAATTGCTTTTTTTCCCCCAAAGTACATTTTTGTTGAATCTCCTGTGCTATTTTCTCTCCCTCGCCGCTGTTAAGAAGAGACCTACCACCAAAAACCTGAGACGGACGAGATGAACGAGGTGGAAGTGGCCCCTGTTCCCGAAGAAAAACACGTCTGGCCCCAGCCGAGGGTGCCCAGACCCACCAAGCCCAAGAAAACCTCGGCGGTCAGCTACATGAGTGAGTTGGGCATCCTCTGCCCGGTCCCGCCCCGTCCTCTGCCCTTCCTGCCCTCTGAGCCACCTCTGGGTGGGGGGCGGTGGGGGGCTGGGGGGTTGAAAGGCCTCCAGGCTGACAAACAGCAGGCAAAAGCACAGCTCTGAGACGTGTTTTAAAAATGATATTTTTAAGTCGTTTCAAAAACAAGCATTATAGGCGTTGCACTTGGGTGGCATTTTTTCCTCTCCGGGCAGGTATTTTAAGGTCAGACCTTCCCTTGTCCTTTCAAAGGGGACCTGAGCTGAAACTGGGTTCCTCTGGGGAGCGCCGGCCTCTCTAAGGGAGGACGCGGGGCACGCAGCGTGGAGGCTGCTGCGTCCATCAGCGGCCCCAGCTCCGTGGCCCGCCTGTTACTCGCCTCTCCGAGACTCAGTTTGCTCATCCACATAGTGGGGCAGTAATGCCTATGCCAGGGTCACTGTGAGCAGCACTGTGGGTCACCTGGTGTCGGCCGAGGTCTCCCTGTACTTCGAGATCATCATGCCGTTGCCTCCAGCATCCCCTATGGGGTGTTGCCCCCAAGACCTCTGAAAATCCGCCAATACCAAGTGTCCCCATGCTCACCTCCTGACCCCTGGCTCCCCAGGCACCGCAGCTCCTGGACCTTTTGTCCGTCCTGCTTCCCCTGCCCAGGGTGGCACTCGGCTCCGCTCCCGATGCCCGAGACATGTGGGGCCCCTTGTCACAGCTGCCTTCGCTGAGGCTGGGGGCCGTGGAGGGCGTTTCTTGCAGGCGTGGCAGCAGGCCTGGCCGGACGCGCCTGCTTCTCCCTCCGTCCACCGCAAACACCAAATGCCATAAAGCTGGACTCCCCTTGAGGAGAGGCCTGGCTCACACTCCCCCTTCTCCCCTTTCTCCGACCACCTCTCCCCTCCTGCACCAGTCTTCCTGTCCTCTTGGGCCTTCAGACGTCTTCCTCCCCGACGGGCAATCATTCCGTGCCTTCCTTTGACCAGGAAATATGCTGATGCCTTTGTCCAGAAGTCCCAAATGGTGCCAGTGTTTCTTTCAACAACATGCAATTACAGCATCTCTCCTCTTCAAAACTGTAACGCAACTCCAAGAGGCTGATATGTCCCTGTAAAATCACAAAACAGGAAAGCTTGGCAAACATTGTCTTGGCTGTGGGGCAGACGGCTTGGTGAGCGTGGCTGGGTCCCCACCCCGCATGCTCAGGCATGGTGTCCGCCTCACCTCTCTGTAAGTCCTGCTCTCCAGAGCCCTGTGGGGTCACGGGCCATGTTCACCTTCTCAGTAAATGATCACGTAAAGCCTTGGAGGTGGGCGCTGTAACCGTGCCCAGTATTCATGGAATGGAATCCATCATGGAATGGAATCCATCATGGAATGGAATCCATCATGGAATGGAATTCCATGGAATGGAATTCCAGGAAATGGAACCTCATTTCCACACATGAGGAAGAAGAGAGGGGAAGTTACTTGTCCAAGGTCACACTGCCACTATACAAGGCGGGTCTAGGATTTGAGCCTCCCAACTAGAGCTGCAGCCACTAGGCATTGCTCTGGCTCTTGCTACGACATGGATTACAGAATGTGCCAGAATGTCCCTTGGAATAGGGAATGTCACTCTCCTGCTTTCTTGCTGTGATGTATGTTTCCGACTTCCTCTCCTAGCCCAAGTCGTCAGATGTGACACCAAGATGAAGGACAAGTGCAAAGGGTCCACCTGCAACAGGTAAGGCCCGGGCCAGATCCCCGTCCTGCGAGGCTGACGGCCTGTGTGGCACCCACTGCGGTGGCGGGTCACGTCACAACCTGTGGGCTGATGGCCACCCACACCAGGCTGGGAAGAAACTCATGGGAAATGGTGTTCACTGTTTTCAGCACAGAAGGGGGGCTGGGTTGAGCCAGGAGCTAACTCAGAGTGGCCAGGACACCCCAGAGTCCCCCTGACTGCTGCCACTTCCAAAGAGCTTGCCACATGAAGACGACCCATTTCTGTTAACCTTGACCAGCGTTCCTCGAGCTCGGCACTGCTACATTTGGGGCACAGCATTCTTTCCGGTGGGGGCTGTCCTGTGCATTGTGGGGGGTGTAGCAGCGTCCCTGGCTTCACTTCGCCAGGTGCCAGCAGCATTGCCCCCAGTAGTGACAACCAAAAGTGTCTCCAGATATTAGTAAATGTCCCTTGAGGGGTAGAATCACCCATAGTTGAGAACCACTAACCTAGAGCGTGGACCCAAGCTCTGGGTCTCCTCCCCCCGATATACGTTCCAATAAGCATGTCATCCCCGGTGGGGACGGAGTCACACCCTGCAGACCACTGTGAAGGGCTTTCTGAGCGAGTGGTGAACAGAAAACCTCATTATCTTAATCCGGTGGCTCCAACCCTGAGAGTAAACCAGCTGTCCAATGCAACCAACAGGGGCAGATTATGGTATTTGCCGATTCCCGTGGTGTAAACACTCCCATCTTGGCTGATTTCAGGCCACCTGTGGTTTGACAGCAGCTCACAGTATTACTGAATGTTTCGCAAGCTGCCTGGGCAGCCAGGACTCAGGGCTCCAGTGCACCAATCGTGCATTAGAACCAGTCTGGGGAACTTTCTAGAAGTGCTCATTCCAGAGCCCTCTGCCCAGAGATACTGATAGCTAGCCCGAGATGCGCGTGAGCGTCACCTGTGGTTTGGGTGTTTTAATGTGTGTTTGCAAGGCGCCTCCCTGTGATTCTGACATGCACCCTGTGTGCCAAGCCAGGCGTACAACCTCCAACCCTAGAGCCTGGCAGAATCTCCTGAGGCGTCTGTTAAACATTGAGATTCTGGGCCTCCCCTGGGTCCCAGGAGGTTGAGTGAGCTTGAGAATTTGCCAGTCTGACTTTGAGAAACAGTGGACCAGAGGCCTGGAAGAGTTGACCAGGCTGCACTGAGATAAGACGGTCGTGGTCATGGAGATGCTTGCCTGGGAGCTCAGTCCCTGGCTGGGGATGGGCCGGACAGGGGTGGAAGCGAAGGGAGGAAGGTTTGGGCTCAATACAAGCAAGAAGGGGCTGGGTGCGGTGGCTCACTCCTGCAGTCCGAGTGCTTTGTGAGGCTGAGGTGGGAGGATCACTGGAGGGCTGGAGTTTGAGACCAGCCTGGGCAGCAGAGTAAGAGCCTGTTGCTACAAAAAATTTTTAAAACTTAGCCAGGTGTGGTGGGACACACCTGTGATCACAGCTACTCGGGAGGTGGAACGGGAGGATGGCTTGAGCCCAAGAGTTTGAGGTTACAGTGAGCTGCGATCAGGCCGCCGCATTCCAGCCTGGGCGACAGAGTGAGATCTTGTCTCTAAAACACAAAACAAAACAAAAACCCCAAAATACAAGAAGGAGCTTTGTTGCGATAACAACCTTCTTACAGAGTCCCTTCACCTCTGTCTGTTCGCTTACGCTTCACAATGTCCCTGCACAATGGGTCATCAGTTCTCAGTCCCGGAGGCTGGGAATAGAGGACCAACTGGCCTCAGTTTGCCCAGGACTTTGCCCAGACTTAGCCCTGAAACTCCCGGGAAACCCCTGGGTCCTGGGCCAGCGGGGTGCTCGGTCACCCTAGCTGGGGATAGGATTTAGTCAGAGTTTTTCTCGGAGAAGCTGTGGGCTTTGAAGGAGATGAATTGTACTGAGTCTGTGACGAGCGTGTCCCCAAGGCGCTCTCTGTCAGAGAGGGTCTCCCCTCCCTCAACGTCAGCTGTTTACCTAGTCAAGGCTGAACTTTCTGGCAGGTGCCCAAATTACAGATGCTCTGGATTATTGGTTCAAAAGGAACTTCCCAAGCTGTGGAAATATGAGATGCACAAGTAGCGGCTGTGTTATAAGCATGTTATAAACATGACGCTCTTGACCAGTGTTTTTGCCTGGGTCGAGGGCTCTGTTCCGCCTCTCTGTGTGGAAGGGAATTGCAGAGTGGCCCAGAGTACTGAGCTACAGCTGCTGGACACATGTTGGGCTGAGCCAGTGTCCAGGCACGTGTCAGCCAGCAGTGCCTGGACTGCTGGCAGGTCCTACAGGATTGCTGGCGGATCCGAGCAGGGCTGCCTCCCCGGTGGCCCCAGTGTATCCCCCGGAAGATAGTTGAATGGATCCATCGAGCCGATGGAGCTGTTTAATATCAACTGATCGGATGTAGAAGAGCATCTGCCAAAAAGAATGAACTCAGTTTTAGCAGTGCGGCTGCCGGCTGCTCTTTCTGGCAGCAAACAGCCGACAGGTGCGGCTGCCTCTTGCAGATCCTCAGGTTCATGATGGGAAAACCATGTCCTCAAGGGAGGGGACCTGATTTGCCTTCCTGTGAAATCTGGCATCAGTTTGTCTAAAGCTGAATCGAGTCAATGTTAAAGAGAGGAGGTGGAAGCTCCTGTTTCGTAGCACGGGGGTTTGGAAGTTGGTTTGCCAGGGGAACACTTCGCTCAGAGTGTTGCGAGATGGACTTTGGGCAACCAAGGACGAGGTCGCTCAAGTGGGCTCACGGTCCCAGGGACAGCTGGCAGTCGGCCAGCAAATGCTGCAAAGTGAAGCCAATTCATGTGTTGGTGGGATGAGTTAAATGTAGCAATGATTGGTGGTGGAATAACCGTAGCTAATACCTGTCTATCCTTGTGCTCAGTGTCAGGCGACATTTGCACATCTCTGTGCTGGGCAAATGGGGACGAAAGCAGGCAGCACCTAGAAGGGGTGTCCACTCCTCAAACTCAAGGGTCTGGGATTTTTGGAGCTGAGCTGTTCTGCGATGATGTACCTTTCTGTACTCTAAGCTCACCCTGAGAACATCACACCTCTTCTGTGTGATGGAAAAAAATAAATAAGGACTAGAGAACATTCCTTGCCAGACCACATCAAAACGGTTCTAGAGTTGGGGGTGGACAGGGTACTCCCCAGGCAGGGAGACGGCGGGGATCTGTCACACGGACTGTGAGGGGCCTCTCGCCAAGAAGCGTGACACAGCCCCCACCTGCAGTCGTGAGAACACCCTCCGTCTTGCTCGTGGAAGCCGCGCCGCGATCTGGCATGCCGGTCTCCCGTACGTGGTGCTTTTACTAAAGTAGTATTCACTGGACTTTTTTTCCAATTTTTAAAAAGTATTCTTGTTCGTTGCAAATAATTCAGGAAAGCAATAATAATGACAAAAATGTATACAGACAAAACCGTGTCCCAGAATCTCGCCAATACTGGCAGCAGTCTGATGTATTTCCTTCCTTCCAGTCATTTTTCTGCGTGCAGACCCCATTTTCACTTAATACTTTCCAAAGTCAATGAATAATTTCTCACTCACATCACGGTTAGCAGCTGTGTCATGCCCTGCCACACGGCTGCACCAGGACATGTTTGGCCATTGCTTTGACGCCTGTTGACTCATTTCCAGTTTTCCACAATTACGAGCAGTTGGAATATGCTCTTAGATCTGACTTTCTGACTTGTTTTTCTTGGGACGTACACGTACAAGGGAAATTGAAGAGTCAATGGTATGAATCTTTAAGGCTTCCTTAAAGGTCAGGATGGTTTACACTCTAACAGCACCCTTGAGTTTTACCCTATTAAGAACCCTGGCAATTTGATACCTCGAAAACGAACGGCATTTCCTTTCGATTTGTACTGCTCTGATGAATGGGGGTTGAGCGTCTGCTTGGGTGCATTGGAAGCCGTCTGTCTGGCTTCTGTGAATTGTCTGTGGATTCGTACGCCTGTAAACCCGTCTTGGGCACCTGAAAATAGCGTTTTAGACTACATTGGGCCCTCCGCATCTGCGGATTCAACCACCCACAGATCAAAAATGTTTTTTAAAAAAACAACGCAGTTGTATTATGGTAATTTAAAAAATACAAATCTAAAAACAATACAGTCTAACAACTATGACATAGTATTTACATTGTATTAGGCATTATAAGTAATGCAGAGATGATTTGCAGTATAAGGGAGAATGTGCCCAGGTTATTTGCAAATACTGTGACATTTTATACAGGGAACCTGGGCAGCCACAGGTTTTGGTATCTGGGCAGGGGTGGTCCTGGAACCAATGCCGTGCAGATGTCAAGGGGCGATTATGTTGTGTTTGTGTGAATACGAACTTCAGTCTGGGCCTGGGTAAGCTGTGACTCGAACCAATGGATCTACGTTAATGACGCTTTTCTATGTTTAATAACAGAGCTATGGAAGAGCAAAATGATAAAATCTCTGTGCGACGTAATCGACCTGTCAGTCTCAGGATGTCGACCTGTCAGTCTCAGGATGTCATTTCGTTTCTTCCCCGGCAGGTATCAGTGCCCAGCGGGCTGCCTGAGCAACAAGGCGAAGATTTTTGGGACTCTGTTTTACGAAAGCGTGAGTACAGCCAGTATTTCCGTGAGTGGCCCTGCCATGTGTTTTGAAAGAGGGTCAGTGGTTTCACGGGATAGATTTTATTCCCACTCCTTAGCCAAGTCCGGCACTTCCGGAACTGACCCCCGTGTATTTCTGGGCTCAGAAATGCGAGGAGCCGCTTCTGGGAACTGGGCTGATCCCCAGAGGCCGGTCCCCCCTCAGGCCAGGCGTTCACATGCTCCACTGGGTGGGGAGAAAGGGCCGTTTGTCGCTGTTCTTCATTCGTAAAGCAACTCGGATGGGTTTTGTAGATAAGCGACCCCAGGAACAAAGACGTCGTTATAGAGAGAGGCCAACGTTCGAAGCTGGGGAAGTCCCGGCCGCCTTTATGGCTTGTGACAGGTCGAGGACAGATGTGCGGGTGTTTCTGACAAAAACTAACTCAAAAGACGTGTGTGGTCTCCCCTCCCCCCCGCAGTCCTCCAGCATATGCCGGGCCGCCATTCACCATGGGGTCCTCGATGACCAAGGGGGCCTGGTGGACGTCACCAGGAACGGGAAGGTCCCCTTCTTCGTGAAATCTGAGAGAAACGGCCTGGAGTCTTTGAGGTAACTATCCTGCGATCGGGGTTCCTTACAGTGTTTCTCCTTGGTTACGAAAGTGCTGTTGTAACTTTGAAAAGTATTGAACAATAGAAAAACAGAAAAAATAAAGACAACCTGGATCCCATGACTCAGAAATCACCCCGGTAGGCAACGTGGCGTATTTCGTTCCAGTGGGATCTTCCTGGGTGTGTGTTTAACCTGGGTGAGTTTCGAATCCTTTTTCTTTCTGCCTTCTGAGTCGCTGAGGACGCTTCAGGCTGACGGTGTCCGTGAATGTGTAGGCTCGTTTTGTTTCTTTTTTTTTTTTTTTTGAGACAGTCTCGCTCTGTTGCCTGGGCTGGAGTGCTGTGGCATCAGCCTAGCTCACAGCAACTTCCAACTCCTGGGCTCAAGCGATCCTCCTGCCTCAGCCTCCAGAATAGCTGGGACTACAGGCATGTGCCACCATGCCCGGCTAATTTTTCTATTTTTAGTAGAAACAGGGTCTCACTCTTGCTCAGGCTGGTCTTGAACTCCTGACCTCAAGTGATCTTTCTGCCTCAGCCTCCCAGAGTGCTAGGATTATAGGCATGAGCCACCGCGCCTGGTCTAGGCTAGTTCTTGATTAGCGCTTTTTCTCCTCCCTAGAGAGTGAGGTTTTTTAGTTTTTTAATGTACTTACTTTTCCCCCAAGATAATGTTTGTCACCGAGGGTGGACAAATAGCGGGTGGGTCCTCCTCATCATGTGACTTCCTGGGTAGCATGGGGGAGGCGTGTCCAGCGTGCTTCCACCTGCTCTGTGTGTGGAACCAGAGGAGGAAGGAGACCCAGAGCCTGTGGAACCCAGTGGGGGGCTATAGGGTCAGATAGACCCGGTTCCTCCTCTTCCCCCCATGTGATTCCAGGCCAGTCTCTTCACCTCTTCTGGGTGGCGGTGTCCTCATCTGTAGTGAGCGTCATAGTAGGAGCCGGTTGTTAAAACACAGAAACATTCCCACAGGGGTTAGGAAAGAGCTGTCACCCTGAGCCCTCCGAACCCCTTCCCATCCGGGACCTCGTGCCTGGCGCGGTAGAGCGGGTTGGGGACCTCGCACCCTCACTGCAGCCCCCGCCGAGCGTGTCTCTGGTGCTTTGACCATCGCCCCTGGGACATACTCTTGCAGGGGAGATTCAGGGACTTCCCCGTGTGAAATGCCCACCCCAGGGTCTGTGACAAGGAAAGCTTTGAACAAAACCTCCTGTGATGGTTACAAGGT
>RJWJ010025676.1:0-23665 GCA_004363605.1 Indri indri | reverse complement strand
ACGTGGGTAACCTGAGACCAAGGTGGATAATGATGAGCTGAAAGTTGTAGTGGAAGTGAATCCACTCAACCTACAAGTGAATTAGCAGCAAGGTTTGATGTTACTATTCCAACAATACTGGACCATTTGAAACAAATTGGCAAGATAAAGAAGCTGGATAGCTGGCTACCGCATGAATTAAAGGAGCCTCAGAAGAGAAATTGTCTTGAAGCTTGACTTTCTTTGCTGTCACAACATAAAGGCAAACCATTTCTACACTGTATTTATATGTGATGAAAAATGGATTCTTTTTGACAATCGCAAGCATTTGGCACAACGGTCATATAAAGATGAAGTGCTGAAACACAATCCAAAACTGAATATTCATCAAAAAAACTAATTGTGTCCGTTTCATAGTCCAGCACTGGTGTTATCCACTACAGCTTCCTGAAACGTGATCAATTGACTGCAGCAGATGTCTACTGCAGCCAACTGGAGGAAATGATGAGGATGCTTGTGATTAAGCAGCCAAGATTGGTCCATAGACAGGCCAATCCTCTTGCAAGACAATGTTTGACCATATGTCACACAACCAATGCTTTTCAAACTACAGAGGCTGGACTTGGAAACTCTCTGTCATCCACCATATTCACCAGACCTTGCACTAACTGACCACCACTTCTTCTGGCTTTGGACCACTTCTTGTAAGGAAAAATATTCAATTCTTAACAAGCTGTGGAAAACACCTTTCACAATTTCACCTCCACTCGTTCTCCAGGCATCTTCGTTGCTGGCATAAACAAACTACTCTCAAGATGGAAAAACTGTGTGGACAGTTTAGGCACATACTTTGATTAATTGTACTGCTTCTTGGTTGAGATATAATAAACTACACTTTTGATTCAAAACTGGACATTTCATATTTAATGACCTAACAATTCCAGACAAGTTTCATTTCTACCAAAATAATAACAGTGGGCAAATTTGTTGTTGAGTTGATTTCTCTCTTTAAATCTCAGTGACCTGTGGGAATAAGTTATGATGCTGGGATCTGCAAGGAGAATGTAGGATATAGGAAAAGTCCCTATCAAATAGGAAGAAGTAAAATAAAAGCCCAACATTGCCAGCACTTAAGTATGGCAGGAAGAAAAGAAACAAAGGTAGATGACTGCATATGCAGCCACCAGATGAGCAGACAACTCCCCTTTTCTTGCCCCCTTCCCGTCATGGGGTCGTATCCCAAGAGGGGATAACAATTAAAAACTTACAATTATGGGGGAACTCAGGAACACTGGGACTAGTGTTATGCTATTCCAGGACCAGGTCTCTAGGACATCCCCAGCCTTTGGGGGTCCCCATGGTGCAGGAGCAGTAGCTCAGAGGCAGCCCTGGGAGGAGGCCAGATGGATGAACCAGCTGCTGAAATGAGATTGCTTAAAGCAGAAGAGACTGATATTTTGTTAACTGGCAACTTGAAGCATCCAGGAGAGAGTGAACTCATAAAGAAGACTCAGATCAGTTAAAGAACACAAAGACACTGCATTTTCCAGCACGGTTGTGTGTGGTTTGAATAAATTTGTGACCCCACTACTAATCTATAGGGTATGGTGGATGGGGAAACCCATGTCAGAAGAGATGGGAGAAATCAACCTGTCACCCTTTACCAGGAGATTTGAGCCCTCCCAACTTCTCTGTGTGACTCTCCCTCCTCTGTAATATTCTGCTCAGCATCCTGGAGCTTAGGTCTTTATCCTATGTCAGTATTAACCCAGTAGATTGGACCAATGCCCTGAACTAGAGAGATCTTAAATGTCAACTGGGCAGGAGGGAGTGAAGCATTCTGGGACCCAGGGAGAGCAAGGTTGCACTGGGAGCTGTGTTTAAAACAGGCAGGGATGCAGGCAAGAGGTTTGCTACGGCACTTCTCCAGGACCCCTCTGATGCCGCACCACTCCCTGCCTCTCAGTTGCGGGTCCCAGAATTGCTCCCTCAGTTCCAATCGAAGCCACACTGCATGGTGTGGTGTTGAGTTTGTGGTTATAATTTTGGATGAGAAAGTACTAAGCTTTCTGACTAAACGGTTTTGATCATTTTCTCCTGTATTTACAAGGTTGTACATGTTGATATTGAACAAACGGACACAGAAGTAATTGTCTAAGAGAAAAGTACATATTGTAGCTGTTTGTTTTGGAAAAGTAATTTCCTCTATCAGTTCATTTCCACCAATTTTATCAATTCACTTAAGCCACCTAATCCAAATGATATGCCACAATTGAAGCAGAAATGGCAGGGGTGGGTATTTCAAATTTCTTTATTCCTCTATAGTCCTGCACTAAAAAACCCAGGCAAGGCTGGCTCCAGACTGAACTCAGTTTTCATAGCTCTCATTTTGGGATTCATGAGTCTATTGTGTTTCTGAGCTGTACGGAAAGGGGAAAAGTCCATGTTCATCCCTTCAAGCTGTCTGTAGTCATTATGGGATGTTATGTTTCACCCAGGTTGTGTAACAATATGTTGTGCAGGGGTTGCTAACAGGAAAACAAGTGAAGCTTTCCTGTATGCTGCTATAATTGGTGAATATTCCAAATATATTTTTTTTTAAAGAGCAAGGTAGAATCAGGAAATACATGATCTCATTTCTTGACAGATTAATACCCAAAGCAGGTTTCACAGATATACTAATTTTAACAAATTCATCTTTGGAAATTTTTTATTTACAAAACTCATTGCTGCCTCCTTTTAATGTAATGAGATTCCATAATGAAGTCCAAATACAATCTGGTAGAGGAAGAGGGCATGTAACACTGATTCTAATAAGCCTGACTAAAATCAATAATGTTGTTAGTTTCCCTGAAACCAGCCTGCATTGGCTCACAGAACCATGTTCTGCCTAGAGCACAATATTAGTGGTTTATGTTATATTGGGCAGATTTCTTCCATAGGGGGAAAAAGGATAGAAACTTAAAGAAATTTAAAAATGTTATTAAATGTGTCTTTTGGCTTCAAATGACCACAAATGTGTTCGCTTCTCTCTTTTAATCATTTCTTGCTTTCTGTGGAAATAGCTTGATGACATCCTTGTCACTGCTCATTTTTCTGTACCTGTTTCCTCATTGTCTTTATTGCTCTCTCCTGCTTTCAGGGTATCACATGAGTAGGGAACTGCTCACAGGTGTGCTCTGAGGCAGGCACAGAGAGAACTCTGCATCTGAAATCACTGTTGATGCCTGAAATCTTAGCAATATGGGCATTCTTTCACATTACGGTAGTGTCCAGTTAAAATGCAAACACCCATGTTAGAGTTAGTGGGGCTTAAAATGAAACAGTTAAGTGGTGATTGTGGAGAGTAAAGAGAGAGGCCTGGATGCCCATACATGTCTCAAGAAAAGCTTGACAGAGGGCCCTAACATCCAGGGAGGGTATTCGGGCAGCTTAATGATGACAGGTGAAATCTGTGTAGGGAGGAAAATGGGAAGGGGGGCGGAGCGAGAATTGGATTAGTCTTAATAACAACAATATTGAGTGTTTCCTATCTGTCAGACAACTTTCCAATGCTTTTCACCTATTAACTTACTAAATCTTCACAAAGCCCTATGGGGTAGATTCTATAATTATCCTCATTCTACAAATGAGGCATCAAAGACCAGAGTCACAATTGTGGTTAAAATCGACCCTAGTGGGCAATCCTCTAGGCTCTGTCTCTGGCCTTCCCTTCTGTACATAATTTTTTGCCTCAATAGCTCATCTATTCTTCTCGTGTTAATAGTCACCTCTGTATTGCCAGCTACCAGGTCTACACCTCTATTCCTCATCCAAGCTTCAGAGGCTGTGCAGAAGGAAATAGCAACAAAACAGAGAATTCTTGTTGTCAAGTCTGCTGAGCCCATACTCCTGACAAGATTTATAGGCAAGTGAAATTAGGTTTAAATAAAAACTATATTAAATAAGTCATAAAGGGATCTGTGAGGCTGGGGTGGCTCTCTATTGGCCATAATGAGTACACATATTGTCTGATTCTCTACTTGGGAAGAGCCCTCGGACTTTCCATCTTAGTTGAAGCTACCTAAATAGAAAATTCTCCTTTGCCCCTCAAGGCTGATTCTCTGAATCACTATCCCAATGCATTGACTTCATAGCCCTAAACAATTGCCCTAATTTTCCAGGTGCTCTGGGCATACTTAGTTCCCAACTTGCCAGGTGGTGTGGCTGTAGATATCTGAGAAACCTCATTTGGGTAGAGCTTCTCTGTCAGAGTTATTATTCTCCTTTGAGACCAGTTCACCTGCCAGGGGGCAGCTCACATTTTATGTCTATTTGTGCACCTCCCATAGAGCTTATTTTTTCTGATGAATGTATAGCACCTTAAAATCGTTACTTAACATTTTACATGTACTTGACATGTTTCTCCAAATACACTGCAAGTACCTGGATGAAAAGTGCTACATTTTACATATTTTGGAGTACCAGTGCAGGTGCTCAAAAAGTGTAGATTAATTGGCTTATTGATTACAGAGTGGAGCCAGGATCTCGAAACAACAGAATGAGTCCACTCATTATGATTTTCTCTATCTATGTTGACATTAGCACAGAGTTAAACAGATCAGAAAAGCTATCTGGGTCCTGGACATCACTCTGAACCAGAACAGTTGAGTCTGGTTCAAATTCAATTAACCTTAACACAGGGAAATGCTAGAGAGAGAACAAAGCCAAATAGCCCAAGGGAGCTCCGTTTTAATTTCATTTTTAAGCCTAAAATCAAATCAGCTGATGCTGAATGAGTGGGTACTATGTACAAAGAAATGTGCACAGATAAATAGATACCTGTGAGGGCTGTCTTCTCTTAACCCAAACACCGTTCAGAGCAGAACACAGGACTGAGAGACAGAACAATGGGCATCTCGTTCCATATATGTCTAGAAATCCTGGAACAAATTATTTAAACTCTCTAGCCTCAGGCGTTCTTTATCTTGTTTGTTTTATGAGGTACTTGAATCTGAGAGGCAGGAGTCCCTGGAGCCATCTAGTTCCATGTGGAGCCTGAGAATGAAGCCAACACTCGAACTCAGAGGTGAAACAGTTCAATTTGATGCATCAGACTTATTTAGCCTTTGCTGTCTTCAGGAGCCCATGCTAGACCCTGTGTTGTGTGACAATGTGACTGTGATCCCCAAGGCTGAGCCAACCAACTTCTGACCATGAAGACACAAGCCAAGGATGAATGCAGTACGCCGTGAGGATGGCAGAGCAGAAAGGTGTTGGCTAGTACTGAGGACATCATTGTGCCCTGGAGCCCCCTACCCTGAAGTTTCTCGTTGCATGAGATAGTATTTTCCTTTGTGTGTAAGACATTTTGATTTGCCCAATCCCCGCCTTAACATTTTCTGCAAGAGTAGAAAAGAAAAAGAAAATTATCCTTTCTAGAGCATTTCTCCTCTCCTGCCTCTGATTTTCAAAAATTACGCAAGTATGTATACGGGCTTTTTAAATGGTAAGTAATAATTATTATATGTCTCTCAGAGGGATGGTGTGAGGATCAGTGAGGTAAATACGCAAAAAACACTTTAGAAGTAGCAATAATTTCCTTTATTATCTTCATTGTCACACCACCAGACTTTCCGCCTTTGCCCTCTTCCCAAGTCTCCTTCCCTCAGATCTGCCTGCTGTCAGCGGCGTGGCGTCAGGAGGCAGAGCGACAGAGTCCCTTCAGAGCTCAGACAGCAGGGGCGGAGAGAGCCGCGTGCTGTCAGTTATGTTGGCTAGTGAGGAATACGCAGGGTGGCTGCTTCACTCACAGTTTTGGAACCCTGTAGCTATTCACCCTGTTTGTGTAACAGATGCTAAAAAGGAAAGAGATGTCAGCTTGGAAAGCAGAAACCCATACTAACCAACTCTGAAGTGAGAACTCTAATGAAAGCCAAAAATAACAAAGTTTCTTTTCTCTGTGACAAGAAAGGAGTATTAAAAATTCAGGCAACCTGAAACAATCCATTCAAAATGGCATAAATCTTCCCGTAATATTTTACCATGTTCCTGAATACAACTTTGCTACACTCATCGGTGTGGTTGTGATAGAAAGCAAAATGGACACTATTTATAAACCAATGACCAAAAAAATCAGTAACATTCAAAACTTTGCATGATTGACCACTGTTATATTCTATATTTTCAGTGGAAGCCATAGAAGGTATAGTTTTATAGTAAAATATGTCACTTCAATGATATATACTTTACATGCATGTTTTTAGTTTTTTTAATCATCATACATATCCATGAGGTTTAGGTCACAGAAAAGAGAGAGAGAGGGGGAGAATCACAAAGATCCAAAGTTAAACGTGTATATGGGGATATAGACGTGGGGATATGACACAGTTTAACATGAAATGCCCTATCGGTTTTCTTTTTGAAACTTTTCTATATTTAAATAACCATCATTCAGTAATAATTTTTCTAGATTGTTAATGTATAGAAATACTGCAAGAAACTCTTTCTTGTTAAGGACCTGGAGATATTACTATTGGTTTTTATTGGTAAGTTTACTCAACAACAGTTAGAATTTATAAAGTTCCATTGCTTCTTCTTTTTTCACATTCCGGTGCAGGATAATAAAAAGGTCCAAACTCCTTTAGCTAAATTTTCAAAATGATATTTTTGTAATATGTTTGAAATATTTGTCACTCTCCAGGGAACTGTACTCCATCAACACTCAGCAGGCTGCCAAATTAATGTAATTATTTGGATATGTATAAGACGATTACTTAAATAATGTCTAAATATGTAAAGTGATGGCTACTTAAAATTTTTGGAGTGTCCCTGTGGAATCCAGGTTTGTTTGACTTTGATTAAGAAGTTTCTACTAGAGCAGCAGAACCACAGGTCTTAACCATTCTGAGTCACCTCTTCCACCCACCCGGGGACCTCAGGTGTGTAGTATTGCTGTCTTTCTGCTTTGGAACTCTGCTTAAATGAGCAGAAATGTTCGTGTAAGAAGTCAGGGGAGTTCATTTTATTCAAAAGTGTGAAAAGGTCTGGAGGGATTTGTTTTAGTAGACCCATCCTGGACATTGAGAAAGCGCTTGGAGCTGGATATTGATATTTTCATTGAAGCTAGAAGAATTGGAAATGCTCATTGGGGTAAAGAAAAGAGATTATGCCATGATAACAACAACGACAACGAAAATGAGAACTGAGGCTTCTCATTACTGTGGCTTGCGATGTATTGAAAAGATGGTTATTCATCATACGGAAAAGACCCTGTGCGTTGACTGGTGTGCACTAGTTCCTAGTGCCCTCTGCTGGACAGAATAAGCATTTCACCAAGAGGGCTGTGGCTGGGCTGAGTCGCCCTTGTTACCAGCAGTAGGGATGGATCCGTATTTCTTCCATTTCAGATGCTTTTGTTGTAGAACACGCGACACAGAGCATCTCCCTGAGGAAAAAAATCTTTCCATACTGAAGACAAAATGCAGAGACTCATCCCTACTCTGTGATTCTATTAGGAATAATGGTTTGCAATTCGTGTAACCTCTGATGGAGTTCCCTCTTACCCTTCCTGCCTTTCTTCTTCTTTTAAACAAATATATAATTAAATTCCTTACATTTAAATTTATCCCATGGGAACTCTTCCCTATTCTTTTTCTTTCTCTCATTATCTTGGACATATTATCTAAAACATTTATTTTAAAAGTCATATATTTTATATATGTTCTGGTTGTAAAATGCATGGCTGTAGTGTTACTTCAAATCTAGGCAGTATCCATGACATTGCTCACCTCAAAAGGCTCTAGTTTATCATAAATGATCAGTAGCCGAGAGTGTGAAATCAAAGCTAGAGACACATGAAAGACCTCCTCCTGGGGTCAAGTCCTTTGAGGCCTGTTCGGACCGGTAGTCCAGCAGTAGGAAGCACAGCAGTGGAGGTGTGCAGAGGCTCGTGTGAACAGTTCACCGTCATTCACACCCCCTGAGTTTGGTTGCTGAATGGAAGGTTGAAACACACTTCCTCAACTCAAAGCAAAACTAACCTGAAAACATAAATTGGCCCATTTGGGCTTCATACTTGACTCAAATGTACAAAAAGGGGTTCACAAACTTCAGGGAACCTGATTCAACCTTTTAGTTTGTTAAGAAACCCAGAAGAGAGGGCCTTTATAGTTATCAAAGGTCCGCACGTTACAACGTCTATGGAAGTGCGCTGTTAATAAAAGCTGCCCCCCACGTGTCGGGGGCACCAACCCACTGTGCCTCACAAGTCCCCAAATGTCTGGCATGGTACGAACCTTTTTTTTAGGCTAAATTTATACTCTTTTCAGTTAAACTGTGATGAGCAGAGTGTCAGGTACTTCAGTTAAATAAATAGCTAATTCTGTGAATAATATGAAAAGAAACTTCAGTGATGTATATAGATATAAAAATCGAACATGTTAAAGTATTGTATCATTCAGAAATTTATGATGATGATTTCAAAAACTTATAGCAAGGACACGAAAATATTTCATGTTTGCTTTGTACTTTTCTTGAATATATTTCAAAATGTTTGAAAAGTGGCCTATCGTCCTGCAGTATCTGCTAAACGGTCTCAGAATTATTATCACCACCTTAATTTGCTTTCTATAAACAGCTACAAATGCATGAAGCTTCTCAAACATCATTCACTTTGTTCCTAGGGTTTGTTTTCCCTCTATGTAGGAACACAATATTTAAAATGTGTTCTAATACCATTGTTCTATTTCTCATACTTGTATCTCTTCTTGACTTTTGTCACATCTGCTATTGTTTTAATATGTGGAAATCAGATAAAAATGTCAAAAGAAGAAGAAAGCACCAGCAGAGATTTACGACAAATTGAAATATTTCATATCTTTAGTAGAAGAAAACCTTAATGGTAAAAATGCCAGAAATGGTTCAGTCGGTGTGAAAATAAAGATGTCATGACTAAAAAGGAATTTTCACTCCCTTGGCTGTCAATAATTAATAGATTATTTACACTGGCACACTCACATTTCCCTGCTTTCGGGATTCCATTTACACTTTGATCCTTTGCTCAGCAGCAGATTTAACATCCTTGTGACCTTCCTCTGCCCAACACTGTCCACCCACAGACGGGGAGAGAGCATCATCTGATATGTGCATTTATTAAGGCAGCAGCCTCCAAATATTGGAAAAATGACAAATGCCAGTGTTTCCTATAATAAACCGGAAGAGAAACAGATTGTTCTTAAGGAAAAATCAATTAACAAACCCTCTGTATAATGCTTTTCTTAGGAGACAAGACGTTTGCATCCTATGGTGAAGTATAGCTCTTAAGAGATTGTTTCTGATTAAAATCCTGCAAAATTGATAGCAAGTTTGCAATAATTATGTAAAGGTTCTAGTCATACAGAAGAAATCCTCATGTTAAAGATTCACAGTGGCTTGCTTAATTGCATTGCAAACAATGGTTTAAAATAATTGAAGTATCATTAACATTATGATCCTATAGAATCCTAGATTATATTAAAAGTTACACATTTAATAAAGAATATATTTTTGAAAGAAAAAGAGGACATCTAAAAACATTATGCCCCCTGAAAAAAACATATCGTGGAAGTCCACATGTCATATTAATGAGCAAAAAGAAAAAAAATAAGCATGAGACCATTGAATCTTAAAAATGTGTAGTAATCAGTGTGATAATATTTGGCGGAAATGTACAAGACAGTTAGTATAGAAAATCATTTTGAAGCTGATTTGTCCTTTTGATGTTGATTCAGGTTTGCATATTAAAAGATTTTGAACTAGGCCAAAATGATGTGGAGCTCCAATATGCAGTAAAGATATAAAGAACAGTGAAAAATATACACTGTAGCTGCTATGTAAACAAGATGTCAAATATTATTTGTGGATTTCCTTACTAGAAAATGGCTGTACAGATAATGTGTCAGCATTTGCATTAATGATAGCACTATTAATAATGAAACTGTGCAGGGTGAAGCTCTCGGTACCATGTTTCAGCTCAGAATGTGTGTGGGGGGGGAGAGGTATATTATACCTCTTTAAGAACAAAGGCTTCAATATTATAAATATATTACGGAGACAGTTGTCGTTGTGAGCAAATACCATTCTTCCTTCCAGTGGCCTCGTTTTAGGCCATATTCATCCTGACTCACAAAGGGAGCAAGGGGTTTTTTTTAAGGTTATATGAGATTGAAGTGACACCTATACTGCTTTTGTGTCGATTTGGAATTCTAAGCTCTTTTCAACTGCTCCTCATTAAGACTAGTCAGCAGGCTAGAACTGCTTTCACTTCCCTTGAAAAGCTTTATAGACAGACAGCCTTTTTCTCAGCCAGTGTAGACCTGGTTTTATTGTTACTACTTCACTCTATAGCATCGAACCAGCAGTTAGGATAATAATAATAGCTAGAATTTATGGAGAGCTTTTATTTCAATGCAAGTATTTTTATGTCTATTATTATTAAATTATGAAAAGTTAGGTTCTGAAAGGAATTCAAGCTTTCTGGTTCATTTCCCACCCTGAGGTTCACTCTCATTTGATATGATCCTAAAAAGCTGAAAATATATGTCACCTAGGAAACAAAGGGTTAGAAATCAACCATCTCCAAGGCCCTCTTTATGACTATAACGTTTTTGTTCTATGATTCTTCTTATGTAAACTTCCAAACAAGAGACTTCCAAAAAGAACTCTGAGAAATGTATGGGGGTATTTTAGCAGACTGCAATAACAAAAAGTTCTTCCATTAATATATCTTCCATCTGTAGTCTATAATTACACGATGTGTTCAATCACCATATTAATTACAAAGCCACATGTGGATGCCTAGAACATGCCAGACCAAAAAAAGGATTTTTTTCAACTGGGCACAATCATGAGACTACCACTTGATCTCTTTTACCTTTCTCTCCGAAGCCATGCATGCTCACCGAGGGAAGAAGAGCAGGGAAAGTTTTTCTAGTCCAGGCTTTTTTTTCCCGCTGAGAGCACATATTTTTATTCATTGTGGTGGGCAGCCAGTACCCCAGCAGATCACATCCTTCATGCAATACCACAGGATAGCAATTTCCTTTGCAAAATTCCTTGGCAGGAAACACTGCCAAATGCTAGCTTTGTCCCAGAAATAACTGTGTATTGGACCATATGAAAGATTCTACACAATGTATTTTAACTGTGCTTAAAGAAATGGTGATGCCAGGGAAATCACAAAGTATGAATGAATTTGAAGCTTAGGATAACTTTCTCCACAAGTTTCCATCCATATGGCAATAATCTTTGTGGGGAAATTACCACTGCATTTTTAAAAAGACATCAACGGCTATCTCTCTGGAAGATATTCTTTGCCTTGGAGGCAGAAAGATGAATGGCTAGTAATATTCTTTCTTATTAACCTGTTTCACAACATGAAATTATCTTTTTATCAGTGATCTGTGTATTATACAGGATTCTACCCTCATGCAAGAAACCCTAGTGTTTCAAGATGACTACAGATAAAATAAAAGGAAACTATTGCATAAAGTTGATTTATTACCAGGCAACCCTGCAATATTTAGACAACTAAAATAAACGTAAGCAGCATTCCATTTGTGACACTGGCCAACAGAAAGGTAAGGAGTTTCCACTAGAAGTGAATTTTCAGCTTGAGCTATGGCCTCTGAAGAAATGAGATTTGTAATGTCAATGCTAACAGAGCCTCCTCCGCGGCAGCTTGAGCACACTGCCATGAAAACACAGAATTACAAGCATCTTTCAGCTTCTTCAGTTTGGTTTTAATTACTGCAGAACAGCCTTCTCCTGCTTCTCTAGTCTGTCTCTATCAACACTCTGCTCTGAACCCGGATTCTCTGAAGCTTGTGTGTTCACAATGTAAGCTCACTCTAAAGAAGGTTTTGTTTTGTGAGATTTTTAAAAATCTTTATTTTCAGCTGGATGAGCATAATTCTCTCCTACTATTTCCTATTTACTCTTTCTTTAAATTCTACCCAGAGAAATAGATATTGGTGTGTTCAAAACACTAAATTCAAAAATTGCAGTTAGAAAAATGACTGCTGAAGGAAGCCCACATCCTTATCCTGGGGAAATTCAATGCTAAAATTGGTCTGTTGAGCATTCAAGACCTCTGCAGCCTTTCCCTACACTGCAACTACTTTAGGTACATACTATTATTAGGTACATACTCTTATTGGTTAGCTTCTCTTCCTGCAAAGTCTTTTTCCCATCCTTTCAATTTTCCTCCATATACTCTTTTCAACCCTCCTCCATAAAATTTTCTTTTTGTATCCTATACACCAGTGGTTCTCAAAGTGTGGAATGGGGAATCGTAAAGGTCCCTGAGAGCCTTTCAGGGCATCTACAAGGTCAAAACTCTTTTCATGATATTAGTAAGACATGATTTGCCTTTTTCATTACGTCAACTGTTTGCATTGGTTGTGCAAAAACAATGGTGACTAAAACTTCTGATGCCTCAGCAAACTCAAGGCAATGACATCCAACTGAATGACATAGTCGTTGTGCTCCTCACTGCCACACACAGTTTAAAAAACAAATCCAGTTTCACTTAGGAATATCCTTGATAAAACACTAGAAATTATTAATCTTATTAAAAGTCAACTCTCAAGTACAGCATTTAATAATTTAAATGACAAAATGGATAGTAGACATGAAGCACTTTGGCAGCATATAGAGATACAAGCTTTGTCCCAAGGAAAAGTACTCATGCAATTGTCTGAGTTGTGAGCTGAATGAGCCACTTTGTGGAACATCATTTTTACTTGAAAGAATCACTGACAAACTATGGTTACTCTAACTTGTGTGTTTGAAGGACATTTTCCTAAGGATAAATGAAGTAAAGTTATCACTTCAAGAAAAGCAACAGACAATGTTTGTTGCCATTAATAAAATTAAACGTTTCAAATGAAAATTGAAATTTTGCTGGGAGGCCGAGGTTGGAGGATCACTTGAGCTCAGGAGTTCGAACCTGAGCAAGAGCGAGAGACCGTCTCTACTAAAAATAGAAAAAATTAGCCAGGCGTGGTGGCGTGCACCCGTAGTCCCAGCTGCTCTGGAGGCTGAGGCAGGAGGATCGTTTGAGCCCAGGTGTTTGTGGTTGCAGTGACCTATAATGATGCCACTGCACTCTAGCCTGGGAGACAGAATGAGACTCTGTCTCAAAAAAGAAAAGAGAAGAAAAAAGGAAAATTGAAATTTTGGAAAACTTGTATCCACATGATGAGCATGACAGTTTCCCAGTACTTAAAGACTTTTGGATGAGATTGATGGTGATATTAATGAATGCATTTTCATATTTTATAAGGAACTGTGTCAGCATTTGGATGGTCTGCATATTTCAGTGAACTTTTATTTTCAAATGACCATTGCAAAATGTTACAAAAATCATGCAAGGGCAAAAGATACACTCAAAATGCAAAGCAGACCAATGGATTTTAATATAACAGAGTACAAAAAGTTTATTTATTATGTTTTCAGTTTAGACATTGCAAGTAATGCTTAAGAAATAATGACTTACCAAGTTTTGGTGAAGTATCAAAGAAGAATATTCACAATTATCTAAGAGACTGTTAAGTACTCTCCCTTTTCCACTACATCTGAGAACAGATTTTCTTCATATGTTTCAACAAGCGTAACATATTCCAACAGACTAAAAGCAGAAGCAGACTTGACAATCCAGCTGTCTTCTATGAAGCCAGACATTAAAGAGATTTACAAAAAAATGTAAAATAATGCCACTCATCATTGCATTTTTTTGTCTTGGAAAATGTGGTTACATTTTATAATAACATTTATGTTTGCATGTAATGGGGTTCAGAATCATAATTTTTAAATTAATAAATATTTTAAAAATTCTCAGTTTTAATTTCTAATGTAATAGATATAACCCACATAAGCAAATGATTGGGGAGAGATCAATAATTTTTAAAAGTGTACAGGGTTCCTGAGATCAAAAAGTTTGAGAACTGCTCATCTACACTTACTCACTGCCATTGTATACCAATGGGCTTATTGCTCATCCAACTTGTCTTTTTTCAGATCAGAGGTCCTTAACGTGGGGACCTGAGTGGGTTGTAGAGAGTTCACGAAACCATGAAACTTCACAGAATTTCCCATAGGTGTATTTTTTTCTGTGGCAAGGGTCATGAATTTTTTAAGATTCTCTATAAGTCACCAGGAATCACTGCTTTTTGGCTAAAGTTAGGGAGTGTGTTTTCTCCAAACTCTGCCTAGACACTGTGTGGTACCTAGGGATCACCAGCAGAGAAGTCTTTGGGTTCTCTGGTGTCAAGAAAGAACAAGTTAATTCAACCAAATTAAATATTAAATTGATCTAGTTGTACATACTAGTGCAGAACTCCATGCCAGGAGCCAAGGGTGAGGAAAGGACCAGGTGGATGGGATGAATTTCCATTCTCAGCATCGCTTCCTTCAGCTTCCCTTCACTTTCTTACTGCTGTTTCTCAAGATGGGATAGAAGCCTTTCCTATTACTTCTCTAATCCCTGCTCTATGCAAGTGCTCACCTTTGCACTTCCTACAACACAGTGTAATTTCATGTTCATCTCCCCTGCCGGCCTGTGAGCCCTTGGAGAACAGGAGCTTTGCTTACTCATCTTTGCATCCACTGTGACTAGCACAGTGCCTGGGATATAAGAAATGGTCAACTACTATCATTTTTAATGCAATGAGTTTACACTCTGAAAGAAGGAAGTAAGATATAACTAACTATCATAGTAATACAAACAATATGGCATGGTGGCTAGTATAGATCTTGGATCCAGACTTCCTGAATTCAAAGCCAGGGTTCTGCCACTTAATACCTTGGACAAACTTCTAATCCTCTCTGTGGATCAGTTTCTTCACCTATAAAGTGGGAAAAAATAATAGCATGGACCACAAAGCATTGTCATGAGGTAATTGTTATGAGGATAAATGAGGTAGTTCTTATAAAATGCTTAGAACAGTGCCAACACATAGGTAGGGCTCTCTAAGCAAAGATCAAGTCATCCATATCTTACTAAACATGAGGAAGCTTTAGCGTAGGGCAGCATGTGAGTGAAGTGCATTTTATTCCAATATCATTTTAATTATCACTAACATCCTTACACTTGTTTGAGGTTAAATTTATAGAAGTCAATATCAAGGTAGCAATCAAGGGTTTGTCAACTTTTCATTTTATACCTAGTTAATCTCTGATAAGTTTCCTTTTCGAGTGACATGCTGTAGCATCATAAGGCATTGTGCAATATTAAATGTTATGCACAAATAGGTACCTAATGGTGGGTTTAAGGATGTTGCAGTAGTCCAAGTTCTTTCATTTTCCTGATTATAACTGCATTTGCATAATGTATGAATTCAAACATTATTGCTGTTAAATAATGCATAAATATTCTCCCATGCTGAAATATATCTATTTCCTCTTCATGAATTCTGTTGAGTATATCATTCAGTTGTTGTTCTATTTACAATGTACTTGGAGATCTGCATACATCAGAACCATGACTGGAGGAAATGTCATAGTCAAAAGAAAAAGCATACTCAGAACTGTAAATGAAGTATACATTATTAAATGTGCCAGGCTTTTCCCTCTTCGGGGTGCATAATCTTCAGAATCTAAAGGCTAGTATTTTAGAAATGGCAAATAATTCCTTGATCACCTGATGATCAGTAGAGATTTGCATGTCTAATAAGAATTTCCTGGAAGATCTCAGAAAGAAAAATATTTTTTTCTTTGTTTTCTTTTGTTTTTCCAAACTAAATATACATATGAACATGATGATATACTTTAGAGATTTTCTTGCATAGTAGGAAATACTATCTAAATTATTAGAGGCAATGATAATTGGTATGAATTCCCACTTCAACTTTACAGCTTTAAATATTCCATTTAATGCACTCTCAATGATTCTCTTATGGAAACCACAGCTGCTTCTTTGTTTTATAAAATATATGTTTAAAACAAAATATGAGTGTTTATTTCTAACTATATTGTCTCTTTTTCTTTTCCAAATACCTTTCAAATTCCCTTTTAGTTGTAAAAGAGATATACCTTAGGACTTAATTTGGAAGCTAATGTAGTTGATTCTCTTGTCTTAGTCTAAGTTCTATTTGCTGCTACTATGAAATAATCAAGTGATCAAAACAGACCACATTTTTTAAAAATGGAATTTTATTTTATGATTCACCATTATGATGCCAAAAGATGACT
The DNA here is from genome assembly GCA_004363605.1 of Indri indri. Lineage (NCBI taxonomy): Eukaryota > Metazoa > Chordata > Mammalia > Primates > Indriidae > Indri > Indri indri. Next base: position 7,477 of record RJWJ010025676.1, on the reverse strand, counting down.
ATCCTCATACTACGATTGCTGTAACGTTACTCACACACATGCAATCACATACATCTGTGAAGAGAGCCTATTTTCTCTGTCAAATGGATTTTCTGTCACTTCCCTATTCTATCCTCCACTTACTACTGCTGATGGAACAGTGCAATGCATTCAAATGTCTAATAAAAAAAGGATGTGCCTTTAAAAGAATGCATTTTAATTCTAAGTGTTCCATTATAAGCAAAAGATAGCTCTGAAATGCATCACAGGAACTTCAACTTTTAAATGGGAAATATGAAAATATTTTATTTGAAAATCGAATATACCTGTAAAATAAACAAAATAAAATGGACTGTGACACTACATATCAGTGTCACACATGGAGCTCCCAAACAAATATTTGCTAAAGAAATCAACTTCATATACAACAAAGGTATTCATTAAATCTTTTCCACTTTGCCATAGATTGCATGCATGGAGCTATCAAAAGCATGAGATAAGAACTGCAGAGCCCTAGCTCTGGGCTCTTCAGATTTAGAGAGTGCAAATTTTCAGCACAAAAACTTGAACCAAATTTGCTTCTTTCTCAACCTCCTTAATGAGCAATTCTAAAGCCCCATGGAGCAATTGATTTTTTAAAAAAAATCAATAGGAAACAGACCACTGGGCGTGGAGATCCAAGGACATCTTCCGTTGCAGAGATCATGGCTATAATTTGGGAGCTTTAAGTGCTCGATTATTTCTCTTCACAGTTTTTGCCCATAGGATATGTTACCTACTGAAACCTTAGAAAGTAGAAGGAGCTGCTTAACTACATGCCCAAACATTATATTATCTTCAATGGAAGAGAAGTTTACCAAAACTTCAACCCAAATTCTGTTCCCAATCCTAGGGGAAGAGCAAGCCCAGGATGTGCCAGCCCCTTGGCTCTCCCTGGCAGCCCCTGCCCCATGTGGCCAAAAGAATTCCGCCTTGGACCTTCAATGTTCTGCTTTTATCAACCACAAAAACTTTATTCAACAAATCAAATGGCATAAGATTTTTGGTAGCATGCTTGTTTTTATTGAAGCATATTAATAGTATAAGCAGAGATGAAATTTCATGTGTTGGGTGTTTCCAGAACCTTTAGACTGTTTTGTAAGTCTCCCCAGATCCATTCACTTTGATGTCTTTTTCCTTACCTTGCAAAGTCCCTCGCCCAAAAGAGCTTATTAGTAGAATAAACGATTTGAAAGACACTAAATTCCCTCAAGGTACTAGAAAACTGCACATTACGTAGCATCTATTGGTTGCAGAATTATTCTGTGAGGTGTGAATATTGTGCCCACTCCTAATGTCCCAATAGCCTGCACTGACAAGTATTCCTGAGTCAAGGTCTTGGGAAGATCAAAACTCTGGTGACACCTGCACTCCCCATGGTGTCTCCCTTCTGGCCCCAACTCTAGGTCCAATCTACAGCAGTTTCTCTAAGGCTGAGACAAAGGAGTGTTTAATCAGAAAATGTATTAACTAATTGGTGAAGCCTATTATAAAAATCCGCCTAATTACTCCGTGGTGTCAAGAAAAAGGGCCTGTCAAGAGAGTATCTGCACTACAACTGTGACAGCAAAAAGCAACATTTGGAAATCCTCCTCCCCTGGGCCTTTTCTTTGATTTCTGCCTTTAATACTGATAAGAAGTGACAGTAGTTGGATAAAACAATCAAAACTTGAGTTGAAGAGCTTATAAACCTTCTGACACATCAATAAACCAGAAGCCGATATGAAACTAGCAAAAGCGGTTTTATTTTAACTCTGGCTAGCCACATGCCACAGACGTGGCATCCGTTTGCAGAGCTCTGAGCTATTTCCTTGATATAATATTTTACTAACTCTCATTTCACATCTTTTAAATAAGAAATAAATGCTAAATTCTACCAAGAGAAATAAAATCTTTTATAATCTTTTAGACAGTTGTTGTCATCCCTCAGGAGAGCTTTATGCCTGCTGCTAAATGTCTACAAATCAATATTTAATATTTTGAAACATGAAGTCTTAATTATCTATCTCCCCTTTAAGCGTGAAACCCATACTGAGTGAAAATAAAAACCATTTGTTGGCTGATGGATTGATTGCCACTTATTAGCACTTTTTTGATCTGCAGGTCAGATTACAGGGCTTCATTCCAAACACATACTATACCTTATCATTTATGCCTCGATGTATGAATGAGTGTAGCAGAATATGGTAACTCAGGGCTGTGCAAAGATCTTTTTCACTTTGGTTTATTGGACTAACACTGACAAATTAAAGAAGAAATGAGAAATAATCTGCAAGTCATAACTGTTATTTATACTCTAGACAGAATTTTTACTCTTGGGTACAGTAACAATACAAATTCTAATGTCCTCTGTGCAAACTGGAACATAAAAGAGAGTTGTGTATCTCACTTCTCATCAAGGAGGAAACAGGAAATTTTATGATCTTGAAATTGTATAATATTGGTCAATTGCATAATATCCCAAAAGCCCCAATTAAGAAAGTGGGAAATCCCATGGACTTCTGTGGACCCTTAACCTGTCTACACTTGATCAAAAGCCTAAACCACAGCAGAGAGCTGAACAGTGAGTAGGGAGGTCTTCTGCCTCTAGGAACAAAGAGGTCATAACCAGATTGGTAACAATCTGGGTTTTCTCTGGATGTGTTTGCCCAGAGCATGGGCAGGAGCTTCCTGAAATGAAATACATGGTTAAGTGGGAAAAAGGTGTGTCCATGTTCCAGAACTTGTGAATGGGACCTTATTTGGAAAAAAGAATTTTGCAGATGTAATTAAGTTAAAGATCTTGAGATGAGATCATTCTGGATTCTCCGAGTGCACCCTAAATCCAGTGACAGGTTTCCTCATAGGAGAAACAGAGAGGCAGAGAGAGAGAGGAGAAGGCCATGTGGAGACAGAGGCAGAGACTGGAGTTCCACAGCCACAAACTGAGGGATACCAGGAGCCACCAGTGGAAGAGGCACAGAAGGATTCTTCCCGGAGACTTCAGAGAGCCCTGATTTGGGGCTTCTGGCCTCCAGAAGTGTGAGAGAACGAATTTCTATTGGCGTGAGCCACGAAGTTTGCGGTTAGTTATTTGTTGTGGCAACTCTAAGAAACTAATACGCATGGCAAGAACACAAGAAAACTTAATGGGGAGTTAGACAGGTACAGTGACAAATGAACTGTGTGGATGGATCCTAAATTCAGCTAGGATCAGAGTTCAAAGGCTTTCTGCAAACTACGTCTTCCTTGTTTATCTCACTTTCTCTACCATTAACATTTTTTGGACCTTTCTCCATTTAAGTACACCACATGCCCAGAACTATGGAATAATGGCGTTGTGTAGCTTTGCGCATGCACATCAGCCCTACCACTTAATCTTAAATCATCACTTTATCACTCTGGGCCTGAATTCTGAGCCTGAGTTCTATTATTTATAATAAGGAGATAATAACAACTTCTTACAGATTTGTTGTGAGATTAGAGATATGTTTGTAAAGTATTTAATGTGGCGCCTGGAATACCACTGGTACCCAGTAAACAGTGGCAATTATTACCTCACCAGGTATTGCAAGGGTTAAATAACAACAGGCAAACCTCCTGACATCAAGGAACCATTTAATAAATGCTACTGTAGCCATCGTCATATAGTTTTGTTCCCTGGAGTTCTCATCATCATAAATTGGCAATCTCAGATGGAAATGCCAGTGGTTGCCCTAGCTCTAGGGTTCAAAATCCCAAACCTCTAATATAGTCCACCAGCCCTTCCTAATCTGATCTCAGCCCAGCACAGTCTTCCAGTCTGTGCCAGCACCACACCCATCCCATTGCCTCCACTCGAGTCTTCAGAGAAGCCTTCTTCCTCCCTTCCAAATCCCAGCTAAATGCTACTCATCCTGCAGGTCCCAGCTGAAACTCCACTTTCTAAGAGAGGAATTCCCTGACCTCCACCCCCTCCTACCTCCACAGGTCCTATGTTTGCTTTCATTAAACTTATTCCACTTCATAATTACTTAATTACTTATATGATTATGCATTAAAGCTTGTCTTCTCTCCTAGGCCATATAGCAGGGATACTTCTAGGATCTTAAAACAGCACATTCTCATGCTAGTTTCATCACTAGTTACAGATCATTCCATGGCTACCAAAAGAACAAACATGCCTGATGGACTCAGATCATGGATTATTTTTTATTAGTGTAGGGGGAGGTACCATCGCTTCCATCATCTGCCATCATGGGTCAATTCTGAGGCTTGGTGCATAGGGGAGAAAGGAGGACTTGAACAAGGAATTCATGGCAGGAAATAGAAAGTCTGACTTTCCTGTCTCGGTAAGTTGTGGAAAGAGAAAAAAAGGAAAGTGCCAAGACCAAGAAGTGATACGGATAGATGGATCAACTTTTTGCTTTGGAGATTGTGTTAGTTGGCTAGAACTGCCATAAAATACCACAGTTTCAGTGGCTTAAACAGCAGAAATTTATTTCCTCACTGTTCTAGAAGCTAGAAGTCCAAGATCAAGGTGTTGGCAGATTTGGTTTCTTCTGAGCCTCTCTCCTTGACTTCTGGATGGCAGCCTTCTCACCGTGTCTTCTCATGGTCTTTCTCCTGTGTGGGATCACCCACGATGTCTCTCAGTGTGTCCTAATTTCCTCTTCTTATAAGGACACCAGCCACATTGGATTAGGGCCCACCGATAGACCTCATTTAATCTTAGTCACCTCTTTAAAGGCCTCTTCTCCAAATATAGTCACATTCTGAGGTACTGGAGTTTAGGGCTTCAACATGAAATTGGGAGAAACAATTCAGCTCAAAACAGGTAGAATCTTGAGAGTGGTGGAATGATAGATTTACATAGAGAGAGGTCTGAGAGAGTCCAATAATGCCAGATGGAATAGAAGAGGGCTGGTGGCATGTTTTCTCACGCATCACTTGGGAAGGCTGCAAGTATCCCATATTTTGTGTTCTGTGGAACCAACAGTGCAACACTAGTCTGGAAAGGCTACACAAGAGAGAGGCAGTTCTCCTGGCCTGCAGGACATGCAAGGATCCTGAGTGCCTCCATAAGCATACTTGAAGTTATTGTTGGGGGTAGTGGATCAGCAGGACCCTAGTGTCAGGCCAAAGAAGATGACAGAATTAGAAACAAATGGTTTGATCTTAAACTCTAGGGATAGATCTCATCCAACATTCCAAAAAATTCAAGCAGCATTGGTTGTGCCTTATTAGCCCAGATCGCCAGTATCAAAAAGGCACCATGTGAATTTCCATCTCCTTCTTTCCCGGGACACCATTGTAGAAAAGAGTACAAGGATAAAAAATGTGAAAGACCATGGGTTTTCCTAACAGACTGAGTTATCTAAAAGAGACAATCTAAACTAGCCCTTGTGGAGAACTGAAAATTCTAAATTTACTAAAGATTTAACCCATGGAGACTGTTAAATGATTGAGAGTGAGATAGATAAGATGGGATATTGTTAATCGGCAAATTTATGTTTTCCTGTTACCCAGTGGGATGAGAATCATGGGGAAGACTAGACAACTCAGAGGAAAAAAAGCTATTTTTTCCTTCTGCACAAGAATAGTAGTATATTAAATTCGCACATCATTCTGATTATAAACTCCAGGAGGAAAGGGCCTGTCCATTGGGTGTACTTGGTACAGTGTTGGTGCTAACAAATGTTTTATAAATGGTGTCACCAAGCTTGCAGCAACTTCTATTCCAAATTACATTCCTCCCCACCTTTAAAACTCTACTTAAGGTTTGTTCCCAGTATGTCATTTTGGACAATTGCTCAGCTCACATCATTCCGAGTAATCCCATTAAGAAAGTCCCTAACCTTACAAAACAGTGGTGGAGGTGGATCTTATCTCCAATTCCAAATTCATCCAACCACTAACACTTATGGCCATCTCCAATTTAGGACCCTATAATAGATACGACATTAATCCCAACTTTGTCTGGCTCTCTCAGCCCATTTCTTAGCTTGTTTTATCTCTTGTAATTCCAAATCAAGAAATATTAACTTGTATTAAGCAGGCCCTTTTGCTGTCTCCCTGACTCCAGTCTCTACCTTGGCTCAAGCTCTTTGTCAAACCCGATTGAATGCCTTGTTCCTCCTATCTAGTATTATATTATTCTCTACACACCTGAATGCCCAGATCAAAGCATCCCTGATACATCTGTTCATACTAATCTCCTTTTAAAAATTTCATTTACAATATCTGCATTACACATTTATGCAATGTATAATTGCATATGTATGTATGTATCTATATCTCTATATATCTGTAGAATTATATTAGTACCTCACAATTCAACATTTATTCTTATCTAAATGTGATATACATAAAATTCTAATATAAGATCTGCTACTAATATAATTCTATAGATATATAGAGATATAGATACATACGTACATATGCACACATATTTTATACATACACAACATGTAGCACAGCTTGTCCAGGCAATCATACATACTTTCCTTAGAAGTAGTCCATATCTTTAACACTAATTAATTTTGTATTCCATAGTTCCTAGCATAGATAGATATCAGGCCCTCAACAAATACGTTATGATTGATCCTAGATCAGACACGATTTTATTATTTAAAAACATACCAATAGGAACAAAACATTGAATTGTATATTCTTAATTTTTTAAATCAATTTTTCATCTTCAGTATTTTATGAATTATTTTTATTTAAGCAAGTAGGAGAATTTTCCAATGCCAGCCCATCTGTTCATCCTCTTGACTTTGAAGTGGTCGTCAGGCTAAATTGGTAACATCTTTCATCCTGTGGCAACGCCCCATGTTGTCACAGGCATGCAATTCCGATTTCATTGCCCTATTGAGCCAAAGGCAAAGAGAGGCAACAAGAGATAAATCCCTTCAAAAACTCAATAAGTTTAATAATAGCTAACAGACACAGAACACTACCCACTGTAGAAATGCTTAATTGCTCTTCATCATTAAGTTTGCTCTAATGATAAAGGCTCTTTGTGAGGGTCCCTTCCCCTTTGGTATTAGACTCTGAAGAATTGGACTGGAAGGGCCTTTGAACACTCACCCACCCCCAAACACACACACACACACACACACACACACACACACACGCGCACACACACACACCCTTTCAGCTACCACAGCACTGAAAATAATATAAACAGGGAGGAAGTCAGTCTACCTACAAAGTGCTCAAGGGAAGGCATGTCACAGTCATTCTAGACAATACTCCACAGTGTTTCAAAATCTTCATCTGAGCCAGTTCTACCCTATGTCTTCCAAATTGCTCCTGTTTCACTTTAAATGCAATTTATCTTAGGCTGCCCTCTACGGAGACCAAAACCAAATTAATAATATAAGTGCAGGCCTAAAAGTAATAGAATAGAAGACCAATGCTTCTCTTGGGATGTTAAATGTATTCCTACATTTCATTTACAATATTCAAGGAAAAAATCCAAGTGAATTTATAGAGA
>RJWJ010025675.1:0-23666 GCA_004363605.1 Indri indri | reverse complement strand
TTTTTCTCAAGTCATATTTAACCTATATACAAGGGTATATGTCTTTTCACATCTATGTATATAGTATATATAATATGGGTAGGATCACATATAGTTGCATTTATAAAATATCAAACGTTGATTACTAATAAAAAATTTAACCAAAAAAAAAAAAACAGTCCTTATAGTTAGGAAGGCTTTTAAATTTCTCAAATCTATAATAATTTAGGTTTATTTCTTTTTCTCTTCTTTTAGTTCTTAGTTTTTATGAATTAAGGCAGGAATTTATGATTTCATGTAAACGTAAATTAACAGTGGGCAGGTTTTCTGTGACGAGCAGGGGGATTTCCCACTGGGAGGCAGAGGCTTTATGACAACCCTTGGCTGCTCAGAGGACGCCATTATCTGCTTCCTTCCTTGCTGTCAGTTGTATTATCATCTCTTTAAACTCGGCATAGGGAATGTGCTACTGAAATTAGTAAAAGTAAAATGAGCTTCTTACTTTATTTTAAAAGGGCTCCTTACCTTGTTTTAAACAAGCAATATATTGTGCGGTATATTCCCAATAACCAAGGGCACTCCTAAGAGCACAGTTCGACCACTGGCAATTTGGGAAGAAATTCCATACCGTAACACATTCTCGTCATGGATCTGTTTCTGCGCAGTAATCTTTCTCTAACTCTACACTACTCTTTTGGAAACAAGAATTTTAATAAGGACTTTTAAATTTTTGAATCACTTAACTCTACTCTCTAAGAAGTGACAAGAAAAAGCCTGTATTACACAGCCAATACTTACCTAAAAATAACATTATAAGATAAATCTGAAGAAAAAAGGAAAATCTAACTTTGATTTTCACTGGATATGGCAATGTAAAACTGAATCTTCCTGTTTCATTGAATATTGGAATGGACTGGATCACTGAGACGGCTGAAAGAAGAAACAAGAACTTGTTGGAAGCAAATGAAAGTCATATCCAGTAACAGTTCAGCCCCCGGCCCTCAAAGTTTCAGTTGCGGGTTTGTTAGAAATGCTTCCTTCCTCCCTTTGTACAGAAAGCTCGTGCCTCTTCTTTTATCCTCCTTGCTTCCCTAAGACATAAGCTTCCAAGCTGTCAACAGAGAGATGAATGAGAAACGGTCACAGCACTGGACTTCAGTTTCCTATTCTATAAAATGGAGTGAAAAATCCCTACCTAACTGATTCACTAGGTGTTTGTCAGAATAAAATGAAGTCATCAATAAGACCTGCTTTGGAATATTAAAAATATCATATAAATAAGAAGCATGCAGTATATGCCCACGTAGCTTCCTTCAAAATGAGCTACTGCCCTGGAGGTGTGGGTAACAAGAGTACTATGGAAGGAAGCCACCAGAAAGAAAACCCTGAAAAGTTCAACCCTCTGTTTATCAGAAGAAGGCTGGTAGAGAGGGGAAGAAACGACCGGTCTCACAGACGCTGGGCACCCCTTGGAGCTAAGCTATGAAACCTAGAGTTCCTCAAAGTACCTTCTGCCAAACATCCCAGAGGATATACGGGAATCCAGACAGTGTAACGAAGCCATGTGAGCACCTTCCAATCCATGTCGAGGCAGCAAAGCATGTAGAAGGGGTACCTGTTGAAAATAAGTAATTCCACTGTTAAAAGCCACTTCAGGTTCTAAATACAACCTGAGAATATCATTCAAGCAGAAGGAATATTTCTCAATTAGCCACACACGGCTTCCTCAGAACAGAATTCTAATCCTGGGCTGTCTCCCCACAAACTCCCATCATGCTGCTCCCTAAATTTTCAGAGGATGTGAACTCCCTTTGATGGCAGACTAAGTTCAGGTCTCAAAGGAACTCTTTGTTCAGTACATGGACTGGATGCTTTTGGCTTTATTACTAGTTCTGATCTATGTTCCCAGTGGGTAAGGAAGTCAGATACTTTATCTTTGGACAAATGAATTGTTATCAAAATCGAAGTATACAAAAGACCTCTAATCTAGAATCAGACCTACTCTATTCTTAAGGAGATCTCGTAAGAAAAGAAATTTGTTTCTTCTCAAATAGTCAGATAACATTAAGGACCTATACTGTGCTTCTCCTTTATCTGAAGTATACTGGAGGGCACACTGGGTGCCGTGGGGCAGGGACCATGGTTAAGACACAATCTAAGGCTGCTGCTGCCTGTTCTTCCTCTCGATGACCAACTTTGTCAAAACACCAGCAAACCGAGAGCTGAGGAGTTCATTTGCTGTTCCACTTGACTGAAAAGGGAAGAAATACAGAGTATGTATGGTCTGGTAAAGGAAACTACATCTACTTTAACTGGATCAATTTTCTGAAAGATATTTCTTCTACTGAAACTGAGAATGGAAAAATTAGATAAGTCAACAATTCAAACTTCAGTAACCTTATAGTGTAAGATTCATTTCTACCACCCCTTCTAGAAGGCTAGTCTTAACTAGTTCCATCCAACCTGAAGTGCTCCTTCAACCTTATGCTTCTTCAGCCCTTTCAAGAATTTCTGCACGTGGACAGGTCCTCTCTTTCCAAGACGGCAAGGTCCCGAAGCCATAGGAAAATGGGTCTTTCATTTCTCTGGTTCTCTCCCTTTGCTCCTTAGTGCCCAGGCTGGAGTTATGATCCAATGACTGCTTTAAAATAAATCTTCCTCAACTTTGCAGAGCACATACATGCAGCTGGAATTCTCCACATATGTAATCTTAGTCCCTCACCAAACGAGACTCTGGCCAAGACAGCAACTCCCTAAAGAACAGAGCTGCTCCAGAGGGAGAAGCATTTAGTCATCAACCAGGCATTTCCACCCACCTGAAAATTTCAACTGTGCTCCACAAGTAAAACACAAAGAAAACCACAGCTTTGTTTTGCATTTCTTCCAGGGTGCCAAAGATGATAAACAAAATAAAATTTCTTCCAAGAAGCTATCAGAAAGACCCCAAAGAGAGAAAAAAGTTAATAAAATATATACAAAAGTTATATAAATCTAAGACCTAACCCCACTAAATGCAAGGCGAATGGAAAAGACTGAGCTCAACTAGTTTAATCCTGCTCCAGTTTTAAAATAAGTCAAAGTGCCCACCCGGTCTGTGACTAGACAGGTATAGCATTTGTGGATGTGTGTAAATATGTCATAAACAGTATATTAAAAACACACACATATTCAAAGACAGTCTAAAGAATACTGCCAAATAAACATCTGGGTCTACATAACCCAGGTCAAGAAACAGAGCACTACAAGCATGATACCCCCCACAGGTAACTACTGTCCTGTGTTACTCATGCTTTTCTTTACAGGTTACTGCTTGTGTGTGTATTTCTAAACGGTACATTGTTTCATTTTGCCTGTTTTAAAAACTTTTTGAAATCATGTTATATGCATTATTCTGTAACTTGCTTCTTACTCAGAGTCATGGCCCAGAGATTCATCTATGCTGATGCACGTGGCTACAGTCTATTCATTGCCACTGCTGTAAGGCATTCCCACATATGATAGACACTCTACTCTCGGTGGTCTCCAACTCCTGGGCTCAAGCGATCCTCTCACCTCAGCCTCCCAAGTAGCCAGGACTACAGGCACGAGCCACTGCACCTTGCTTTACTAAATCCTTATAACGCCTTAATTTCTTGTAGAGTAAGTCTCCCAGTGTGGGTTCTTCTTAGACGAACATCCCTGGCCCTTTCACGTTTTTTTCTCCTTTATATTTTTATTGTGGTAAAATACAAATAACATAAAATTCACCACTGTGACCATTTCAAGTGTACAGTTTGGTGGTATCAAATACATACATAATATTGTACAATCATCACCACTATCCCTCTCCACAACTCTTTTCATCTTCTAAAACTGAAACTATGACCCATTAAACAGTGACTCCCTATTCCCCCCAGTCCCTGGCAAACACCGTTTTACTTTCTGTCTCTATGATTTTGACTATTCTAAGTACCCCATATAAGTAGAATCCTGCAGTGTGTGATTCTCTGTGACTAGCTTATTCCGCTTAGCATAATGTCCTCAAGGTTCACCCATGTTGTAGCATGTGTCAGAATTTCCTTTGTTTTTAAGGCTGTATAACATTCCACTGTATGTATGTAACACATTTTTCTTATCTATTCACCTGTCGATGGACACGAGTTGCATATTTTAGCTATTGATAACACTACCACTATCCTGGGTAGACCTCTGCTTTTCCACAAAACTTTAGAATTTTCTTGGCACATTCCAAGATTTTTTAGACTGTGATTGGAATTGTATTTAGTACAGGTAAGTATGAGAACTGACTGTTACAATATTGAGTCTTACAATTCAAGGACATTTTGTCTGTATGTTTACTTTTTGTGCTCTCTATTCCACCCTGTATCTCAAACAGTTGGGAATTTTCTCTTCCGCTGTGTTAATCTACTACAAAACCTATCCATTAAATTTAAAAATTTGATGACAGTATTTTTCATTAATAGAAGGTCTATTTGCCTCCTTTTCAGATCTGCTTATTCTTTAGTTTATTATTCCTCCTCAAATAGTCGAGTTCTCTTTAAACATGATTATTTTCTTGTCTACATCTGATAATATTCATATCTGAATCCTCCTGCCTCAGCTTCCCAACTGGCTGGGACGACAGGCGCACACCACTGCACCGGCTCGCGGTCTGCTGTTTCTGCTGTTTCTTGCTTACTGTGCCTGTTTCTTTGGTTTTACAATCTTTGGAAGCTGCTCATTTCGAAAGTGAAAAGAGCTCCTAGGTATTTGACTGCCATCCTCTACCTGAGGTGGGAGGAGACCAGGACATTTCTAAGGAAATTGAAGGTAGGTTTTTCTGCTCCTACCTGAGAATCAAATTTCCTTAGCTTTAAAGCTGTTTCTGTATAATTTTGTGATTTCATGAGGATGTTATAAAAAAATGAAATAGACCTCAAATGGTGAAAGTCTACTTTTGGAAAATACCCTTGAAGTTTTAAATTTTCCTTCTTGTTCAGATAAAACAATGTACACACAGTAGTGGAATCAGGTGTTTTCACCAATTGTTTTTATTAATTCTTAGCCAAGTGTGACATACCTACTAGATAAATAATGAAATCTTTCATTCCCCACCCTTGAGCTCAACTACTTAATACCTGGATAAGACAAGGTATCACCGGTGACTTAATGACTCCGATTGCTGCGTTGATAGTTTCCACAACTGCCAGCATCTGGCAGAAGTACATCATGTCGGCCACAGTGTGGAATGTGTCATAAAAGGACTCTATGGGCAAAAATAAACATTAAGGGTAAATCAACTGGAAAATTCCAACATATTACTTTTCAAACTAGATCACTTCTTACATGAAAGGAAAGGAATAACCAACATCCAGTGAGATTCAAGTTTCTAACTGGATAGTGCCCAAGTGGGGCTCGAACTCCTGGGCTCAAGCAATCCTCCCACCTCAGCCTCCCTAGGAGCTGAGACTACAGGAGCCTATTGCCTTTTTCATTTTTAAAAGGCAAGAAAAAAGCACACCTAGGTTTCATTCACTTATTATGTACTGAAAAATCTACGAATCAAGCACAGACATAACTCTTTTCAGATTCATTATCTCATCTAATTTAAAGCTAAAACTGTATCACATGTATTGAATGCAATCTAGTCTTTTCAAATCTCAAAAACTGCACAATTATAAATAAATGCAGAGAGACAAAAATATTGAATAAATTTAGGTTTCAAAAACCTTTATTGTGTTTGTATCTTCAGACTTAATAATTCTTATTCTGAGCATCTATCCCAACTTAAAAAATCTAAAATGACTTTTAAAAAAGCTTTTGAACAAGGGTGTTCTCTGAAACATTATTTATTTCTACATGCATTAAAGTAGAAACGGTCTACACATCCAAGAGTAAAGAAAGTTCAAGTATACTATAATAGTTGACAGATCATATGACAATTTAAAATGACAGTTATTGCTTCTAGAGGTTAGCAAATGCGGTATTAATTCTGAGTGGTGTGGAAAATAAAATCCTTTATCTTTTCTACTGACGTTCCCTTGATACCCCACATCCCTATGTTCTCTTCACAGTGTTTCTCAGCCAGGGCACCACGGACATTTGGGGCAAAATAATTTTTTGTCCTGCATATTGCAGAAATTTTAGGCTTCCTGGCTCCCTTCCTGTTGAAGTAGGCAAGTAGGGCCTCCAAGTCACCACGACAACCAATAAGCATCCCCAAATTAGGCATTTCTAAATGCCCCCAAAGAAGGCAAAAGGGCCACAAATGAAAATCACTGGCAAAGGGAATCCTATTCCACATATTTACCATCTAAATCAAGTTAATTTAGATTTAGAGTTAAGAGGTTCCATAGAAAAGCAAAAATTACAGCTAAAACATTACCACTAATGAGCCAACAACGTACAAAATTAGCCTCTGTTTAAATATCCATCCCCACTTAAGAACAGGCCTATCTACTGCATCCAAGTCTTGGTCCCTCATTCTTTCCCCGTCAACAACATTCAACAATATGAACAGAGACTGTAAAATGAAATCACAAATCTTTTAAAAAGACATAGGCTATTCCTGAAGTCAATTACATTAATGATGGACAACTGTTGTAACTGCACAGAAAGATACTGATGGACGAGGTTCTGGCGGAGTTAAGGCCAGTTACCAAGAAAGATTAACACTGTAGGCCGGGCGCGGTGGCTCACGCCTGTAATCCTAGCACTCTGGGAGGCCGAGGCGGGCGGATTGTTTGAGCTCAGGAGTTCGAAACCAGCCTGAGCAAGAGCAAGACCCCGTCTCTACTAAAAATAGAAAGAAATTAATCGGACAACTAAAAATATAGAGAAAAAATTAGCCGGGCATGGTGGCGCATGCCTGTAGTCCCAGCTACTTGGGAGGCTGAGGCAGAAGGATCACTTGAGCCCAGGAGTTTGAGGTTGCTGTGAGCTAGGCTGACACCATGGCACTCTAGCCCAGGTAACACAGTGAGACTCTGTCTCAAAAAAAAAAAAAAAAAGAAAAGATAACACTGTAGGAGCCTCGAAAGAGAACAGCTTAAATATCAGATGAATAAAAGAGGTCTTTGCAAAAGAACTGAAGAATCTCTCTAATATTTTTGCAAAAATTATCCAATTTACAATCCTACTGCAAATGTGAAAAGAAAAATGATATTATAGTATTATATAATTGTCAGAAAAATCCACCAATAAATAAGCTCAAAATTTGACTAATTCTTTTCTTTAAGGAATTAATGCAAAATCATAACTTCGATTTTTTTGTATGTAAGATAAAAAATCTTTATTGCCTTAGTGTGCTAGAGTCCTTGAAGAGTAAGTGCTGACCTTGTTCGCTGGCTGTGGCTCCCATGGCACAGTCAGTCACCAGGTTAGTGACATGCTTCAGACTGACCTATGCAACTATTAGACTCACTTATATCCACAAATTAAGGAATGGCATGTTTTAACCACTTCTTTAGAAGACCTCTATTATAGGAACGTGGAGATTTCCCAGAGCGTGCTGTCAAGTGACTTCACTCTTGGCATTGCCTCTTTCTTCCTTAGCGATTTGTCCTGGTTCTATGAAATACAGCTAACCGTTGCCTCCTGATGGTCTTTGTTGGTTTTCTAAAGAGTTGTTTGATTCAACAAATGAACTGAGTGCCTGCTATGTGGTAGTCACTGCTCTACACCAGTGAACCATGTATACTGTAATAGGGGAAGATAACTATAAACATAATAAACATAGCTTCTTAATTGGAGGTTATGAGGGTGGTTGCAAAAAAAAAAAAAGATGAAAAATTTATTTTTGTAATTTTAGATGTCACTTTTCATGACAAAAAAATCTTTTTGTCACCATTTACAATGGAACTTTGGTATTGTTTTCAAGAGGATTACTTTAAGTGACATTTTTCCTGGACCACTTGTATTTGTTTTTGAAAAAGGAGGACATCCTCGTTTTGAACTTGTGTCTTAAGATTTGTCATATGGGCTGGGCATGGCAGTATGTGCCTGTAGTCTCAGCTACTTAGGAAGCTGAGGCTGGAGGATTGCTTGAGCCCAGGAGTTCAAGACCAGCCTGGGCAATATAACAAGACCTCATCTCTTTAAAAAATAAATAAATAAATATAAAAAAATAAAAAATTTGGTATATGGTAAATAAAAATTAGATCTTATTACTGTGCCTTTGATTTTATGGGAAATTTATCCTTGTTTCAATTCAGGAATATAAATCTGGTTTTTAAAATAATATAAAGAAAATTAACAACATTAAAATGCTTAGGTCAAAAAATAAGATGTAAAATTGTATATACAGTATAATTATAATTTTTTTTTTGAGGCAGGGTCTCAAATGAAACTTTTCACTAGCCTGCTACTGTGCTTTGCAGAATTTCAAAGTGTTAAGAAGGCTGGAAAAACAACATGCATTTCTTCCTCTTTCAAATGACTCTAGAGCCAACTAAAACTCACCTATGAACCTTGGGTGGGAAAATTTAGGCCTGAGGAATAAAATAGTCTATAAGACTTCCTCTCTCTTTCTCTCTTTTTTTTTTTTTTCCTTAAGAGACAAAGTCTTGCTCTCTTATCCAGGCTGGAGTGCAGTAGTGTGATCATAGCTGACTATAACCTTGAACTCCTGGGCTCTAGTGATCCTCCCTGCTCAGCCTCCCAAGTAGCTGGGACTACAGGCGTGTGCCACCATGCCCAGCTAATTTTTCTATTATATTTCTATAATTTTTCTAGTATAGACTGGGTCTCGTTCTTGCTCAGGCTGGTCTCTAACTCCTGACCTCAACGATCCTCCTGCCTTGGCCCCTCAGAGTGCTAGGATTACAGATGTGAGCCACTGCGCTGGGCCTACTTACATCTTCTATTAGGATTTAATTTAGTTTTTTGATGTATGACTTTTAAATCCTTTGGAGAAATTTATTTTTACATATAGTGTGAAAAGAGTAAAACATTTCTTGCATTCCTCATGTACCCAAAGCTAAGTAATTGTCCTTGGAAACATTAGATTTCCCATCTAATAAAAAATTATTAGAGAATATTTTCCTTTCCATGATTCATGATTCCTCTTCTATCATACATGTAATTCAGATACATGTCTGTGTATATATATATACACACACATACACATAATATAGTGTAAGAGCTATTTCTGAGCCTCCTAATCTGCTCTATTGATTAGTCTATTCTTATGCTAAAGCTATACTATTTTAATTACCATACTTTCATATCAGACAGAAAAAGTCCTCTCCCATTACTCTTTCTTCCCCAAATTTTATTACCTATTTGTTCTTCCAAATAAAATTTCAAAATACTTTAGATCAAAATCTCAAAAATTTTCCATTGGCATTTATTTTGGCCAGGATTCTGTTAAACACGTAAATTAATTTAGGAAGAACTAATATCTCTATGGCAGTCTTTTCATTCTGTTTTAGAAAAGTTAATTTTAGAATCTATTTAGGCTTACATAACTTTCTGGAAGTGACACATCAATTTATTTAGTTATTAATGAACTATCAAGTAGTGGACAGAGAAAGGGACCCCAGCCTAAGATGTGCCTCCAGCTAGCTGTGCAAATGTGAGCCAATTTTTTTTTACCATCTCTAAGCCTGTTTTTTTGCCTGTTAAATGGAAAGAATACCAGTCAGCGTGTTTCAGAGGGCCACGGGAAATAAGAGCTATGAAAGCGCAGTTAAGGGCAGGAAGCGCTACACACGTTGGGGCTACTATTAACATCAAAGGCAGAGAAGGTTACCTTCGGTGAGGAGTGGGCCAAACTACCAAAAAGGGAAAATTAGTCCCGAAATTCCTTACTTGCCTTTTCCTAAGATAAAGAACCGCACAGTCATGTTGACAAAGATCCAGGAGAATCCCAGGAATTGCACGAGGTTATACATGAACAGGTATCCTTTCCTCAAGCTTACAAGAGCTGGAAAGCAAAGCAAAGCAGTAATATGTCAAAAGCAATAGTCACCACAGGAGAGGGTGTGGGGGACGTATCCGGGTGACTTCAACCCTTTTTCCTTCCTGGGCACCCCTAAGCTCCCACACAAATATCTTGTCCATGTCTTCACCAGGCTGGGCTCGTACTCCCATAGAAAAACATACAAGGAAAAATTACGAGGAACATTGCTCTCCAAAGTATGTTTTTAAGTCTTTTTCATAGTCTTGAGGGGTAAGTATACAGACATAACAAACTCAAGAAAAAATATTACATCTGGTGTGATATTATGAGATACATATTGGCTTTCATCCAATGGTTTCTGGCTTGTAACTCCCATAGCCCTTGTTACAGTCTTTCGTTATAGTGTTAGCACACTTTAGACCTCAGAAAACAGAATCTCTCTCTCTCTCTCTGATCATCCCCTGTCTTCCTTTCACCTGCCCAAGGCAGGACTGTAATCTGATTGTGAGTGATAAGACCCTCACTCCAGAGAGGGTCCTATCCCACACCCTGGAGGAAGGAACGCTGCACAGAGAGGCCAAGAAGAATCTGAACAGACAGGCCTTGCCAGATTGAGATCATACCCCTTTTGTCCAATCACAACTTGACACGGTTGGCCATGCTTCGATGCCTATCCAGTGAAGTCTTCATAAAAGGCCCAAGAGGACAGGGTTTGAGAAGCTTCTGGGCAGCTGAACACATGGAGGTTCCTGGAGGGTAGCACACCCAAGGAGGGCATGGAAGCTCCACGCCCCTTCCTCCATACCTCACCCTATGCTTCTCTTCCTCTGTATCCTTTGTAATATCCTTTATAATAAAACAGTGAACGTAAGTGTTTTCCTAAGTTCTGTGAGCTGCTCTAGCAAATCAAATGAACCCCAGGAGGGGGTTGTGGGAACCCCAGTTTATAGCTAGTTATTCAGAAGTTCTGGAGGCCTGGACTTGCAGCTGGTGTCTGGGGGCAGTCTTGCAGACTGAGCCCTCAACTTGTGGGATCTGAAGCTATCGCCAGGTAGACAGTGTAGGAATTGAATTAGAGGGCAGTCGGCTGGTGTCTGCTGCAGAACTGATTTGCTTGCTTGGTGTGTAGGAAAAAACCTCCACACATTTGGTCACACAAGTCTTCTGTGTTGATTGTCATCGAGTGAGAGAATAAGAAAAAACACATTGAGTGTTGTGTTTTTTCCATAAAATTTGGCAAAGTATGACCACCTTGGGAGGCATTACAGAGAGGAAATAAAGATCTGCGCAGCTCCTGCTCTAGTCATCTCAATACAATCCACAGTTTCTTCTTTTCTGGAATTTCTTTAAGGTCATCTCTTTAAGCTAGCTCAAAAAGGTAGAAACAATAAATGAAAAAAATAATTCTGATATTTGGCTATATATTCATCCAACCAAGCATTAATGGAATGCCTACAAGGTGCAAGGTGCTGTGAAGTGCACATGCACTAACTACTAGGGTGCAAAGACAGATAAAACACGATACCACTCTCAGAGCTTACGTTCTGAAAACCATAATACCAGATGGAGAGTGACAAGTAACGTCTTATGAAAATTTCAAGGTGGAATGACATTAGGCTGGGGAAGTAGGTATCAAGCAAGTCCACATGGACAAGCTGGTGTCCGATCTGGGCTTTGAAAGATGGACAGGATGAGGACACAACCAAAGGAGGACAATTTCACCCTGAGAGGCAGGAAATAAGGGCATTAATTTTGTCTACAGCCTAAGGCTCATGAAGACACAGCCGATGACACAGTTAAAGACAGAGTCACAGCTGAGTCAGAGGAGTGAGGTAAAGGAAAGGGCAGTTCTCAAGACAGTAGCAATGGTGTTCAGACTCTGCGGCTACATTTTTTTTTCCTAGGCTACAGATATTCTGCACAGACACTTGGCTGATGCTCAAATAGTTGCATCAGTAGTACGGCCGATCGAAAGCAGCCTTACCCTAAGGGACCAAAAACTGTCAGACTTCTAGTAATATTTAACTAATTAAAACTTTTTTCTTCAAAACTACAAAAATTTATTACACTTCCCCACCTTGAAGAACTTCCTTCGTCAGAAAACTTTATGAAATTTAGATAAAACAGTTAAGGCTTTACCTAGCACCATAAAAATCCATACATAAGACTTTATACCTATTTCAAAAGTTTGTCCCTTTAAAATACCAAAAAATTAATTTAAATCTCAAGGTGACCTTCTTATGCTGTTGTTAAATTCTTTACATCCACTAATCTTCTCTTTTCCTCTGCTTTTCTAAAAGAATATTCCTCTTAGTTAGGCTATTTAAATCTTTTTTTAAACTCCATTCCAAAAGAAACCTTATTCAAAAGCCCAACGTATAAAACACCAAAGAGAGCTGCTCAGACCTGCTTGCTCGATCTACCCCTGCAATGCACCTCTGGGAACCCCCTGGGGTACCATGGAACATAGTTTGAGAACCACTGCTCCAAAACCTTTCTCTTCCTTATTTATGGCATGCCAAATAAGTGCCACTAGAACTTGAAAAAGTTCAATGTAGGACAAATGGGGAGCCCTGATTTCATTCTGCTTTTCAGAGTTAGTTTTACATACACCTGCACTGTCCTCCCATTAGAACGTAAGCTCTTTTGAGCACAGGTGCTATGATGGATTCATCTGTCTCTACATCAAGGGCCTAGTACGATGCTTTCCATGTAGCACAAATGTAACAGACTCTGCTGGATTTAACTTAACTATATCACCCAGAAAATAATATACTTTCAGAGCTTCTTGCTTATAAGTGGTTAGACAGAAATAGAAATGGACTTTCAAAAGGTTAATGAATAGCAGGACTACACTGAATACTCTCCATCTTTAAGGCTGACAATCATACTTATCTACGGCACAGCCCTTGAGATCTCAGTTGGGAGAAAAACACCAGGCTGCAGGAGTGTAGCCTTGGACCCATGCAGTAATGTCCACATGTCTATGTGGGGTTTGGTTGCCATCTGGCATTAGGCTGGTGCAGGAGACAAAGGTTCTTCTATCCTGCTATGCCAGCCTTGGTGTACCCAGATGATGTCATGCCCAAAGCAGAAAGGAAACATTAAAGGTAAGGCTTCTGACGTAGGTGTGCATAGCTTCAGCACAGGGCCTAAAAGGAACTCTCATGAACTCACTCGCACAGTTCACTGGGATGAAATTATTAGCTCTCCTGCCACATCACATTCATCTCTCCTCCCACCGCTAGCACGAGTTAACTGGTGACTACCATTGCAGCAGTGGCAACTTACTTTCAGGGGAGCCTTGGCTTTCCAGTCTGAGTTTATTTAGGCGTTCTTCCTCCTAGAATTTAGACAGAAGTTTTCCAAGAACACAAGTTAGAATTCTTAGATGCTTGCAAAAGTCTACATGCTGGATGAGTAATCTGACTCCCTCAAAGCCACCTCCTCCCACTGTGTTCAGTGCATCATGGGGAAAATGTCCTAGCTCACAGTGCCAAAACACCTGACTCCTTACTAGGCAGCATTAGCATCACAGGATGCCTGTCCATTGTTCATGGAATTAAACTGATCAGCTGGCTTCCACACTGCCAAGTGGGCAATCTTGGAATCTTAGAGTTGGAAAGGACATCCGGAACATTTGTCACAGTCACAGAAACAAAACCGAAGTTTAAGGCAAGAAGTTGATTGCTATCTTATTTTTTAACACTTTTAGATTTTTTTGTATAATTTTTCTAGAAGCTAAGATCACATCTCCAACATCAGTATGAACTCACATTCAGCTTAATGTACAGATGATACACATAGAAATATTTATAGGTACATGTGTATGTGTGGGTTAGTATGCACACATGTATTTCCTTGTTCTAAGGACCTAAGAGCAATGATACCCCAGTAACAGTGAGCATACCTGGTGCCCAGATCCTGGTTTCCAACACCATTCTTAATAAAAAGAACAGAGCTCCTTGGAGAAACAGCTACTCTAAGGGCTGGAGCAGGGAATATATAGGATAAGCCTGGAGCAGCTTACAGTGCCAGAAAGTAAAGAAGTGCTCAAAAAAAAGTCACACAATGATGGAGCTTTCTCAAAAAGACACAAGAGCCAAAGGAAAGAGCTCCCAGTGGCCAAAACTGAAACAATTTGTCCAAAACAAATAACATACTATTAGATTATAACCCAAAGAATAAAATAAATATCCGTGAGTCCGCACCGATATAAATAAATGAATTTGGGAGAATGGACAAATCTCCTGTGCAGAAGAATTCTAAGTAAATTATGTAGATACTCCACCTATTTTTTTTATTTTATATTTTTATTTTTTTTGAGACAGAGTCTCACTCTTTTGCCTGGGCTAGAGTGCCGTGGTGTCAGCCTAGCTCACAGCAACCTCAAACTCCTGGGCTCAAGCAGTCCTCCTGCCTCAGCCTCCCGAGTAGCTGAGATTACAGGCATGTGCCACCATGCCCGGCTAATTTTTTCTATATATTTTTAGTTGTCCGATTAATTTCTTTCTATTTTTAGTAGAGATGGGGTCTCGCTCTTGCTCAGGCTGGTTTCGAACTCCTGGGCTCAAACAATCCGCCCGAGGTCGGCCTCCCGGAGTGCTAGGATTACAGGCGTGAGCCACCGCACCCGGCCAATACTCCACCTAAAGGATAGGAAGCATAACTCCCCACTCCTTAAGTGTGGACTACACAGAGTGACTTCCTTCCAAAGAGCACGGTAAGGAAAGGGCAGAGGCACAGGGACAGTGACGCTACAGCGGAGAGACCTGACAAAGGTCACCTCAAGCCAGCTGATCCAAGGTTAATATCAACAATGACATGTCATGTTGACAGTATGTACTCTGGGAATGATGTAGTAAGAATGACACTTTACTTCTGTGGTTTTCCTCCCAAAACCCATCACCTTAAGAAACGCATCAGATTGATCCCAATTGAGGGACAGTCTACAAAAATATGTGGCCAGTACTTCTTTAAAATCATGTTGCCTCCTCCCCCCACTCCTCCACAACAAAAAAATAAATAAATAAATAAAATCATGTTGCCAGGTCTTAAGTGAATTTTTAACTTTGTCCCTATTCTGTCAGACCCCGAGAGGTATCTGAAGTGGCCCACCTAATTTGGGTTCCTCGTAATTTCTATCTTCAATGGCTAGATCCTGGGATCCTCACTAACCTTGGCTCTGAGCTCCATTTCTGCATCAGATTCATCCAGCCAGCGATCAAAGTCAGGGGCCAAGAAGAGTGGTCGCTTCTCCTGCTTGGTGAGTCTCTCCCACCACTGACTCAATTTCTTCTGTACTGTAATGTTTACCTGCCTCTGGGTCAGTTTGTAAACCGGCTAGGAGAGAAAGTGAGAATGTGAGCACGCCCTCTTCCATTCCTCGGAACTGCACCACGCCGGCATTGCTCTGCAGAGAAGCTGCTCAGTCCCCTTCCTGTTCATGTCCTGATGCAAAGGAAACATCTGGACCAAAGGCTTGCACACAGAATAAATGGTAAAAACAGAAGTGTCTTTCTCTAATTTTCCCAGTGAATGATACAGAAAAATATCAGATTAAGAAAGGCAGATAGTTCCTGGTCAGCCTGGAGGGAGCCAGCATGAACCTGCTGCCAGAGCCACATCATGCGAGGCACTGTGTCCAATCACCCTCTCAAGGGTACACTCGGCTTCCAAATTTTCCTCCCACGAAAATGACTGTCCCTGGCTTAGCAAACGTTTGTTTTTAGAAAAGTCTGCATCAAGGCCAGAACTGTACTGGATCAGTTACAGCTCTTCCATAAGGGCCAACTTAGGAGTCTTCCCAACTAAACTCAAGTTCTTAGAGGCCGTTTCAGCTTGTTGTTTGCCTACATGGCCTCTCCCTTTGTCTCCAAAGCAAGCCCTATGACAGGTTGGTTCTTTGCCCCTATGCCACGGCTTGCTATTAATGCTTTCTCAAAAAAACGGAGTGTCTGCACAGAGCGATCAATAAGCTCAAGCCCCCAGAACTGAGAGTATAATTCTAGAAAATGAAATACACCATCTATTATATTGATGGCATATTTCATCTCTCCCGTCACGTTAGTGAAGCTTCCTCAGGCTCTGAAGGAAGGGAAACTTCAATTATATTTCCAGCATTCTTTCTAAAGACCAGCTGCCTCAGCCTTTTCTGTTGTTTGTGTGTGTGTGTGTGTGTGTGTGTGTGTGTGTGTATGTTTTTGTTTGTTTTCCAGACAGAATGTCACTATGTTGCCCAGGATGGTCTTGAACTCCTGGCCTCAAGCTATCCTCCTGCCTCAGCCTCCTGAGTAGCTGGGGTTACAGGTGCATGCCACAGTGCCTGGCTCTTAGCCATTTCTGATTTCTATTTTTCTTGTTGTCCCTGTGGCAAAGTCACATAAAACTAACCCCCTGGTGCAGGCTTCACCTACCCTACGTAACTCTGTTCTCAATTGGTGCCATATTCCTCTGCCATCACTAAAATCAGAAAATACCAGAGCTGGAAGGGACCCTAGAGATCACTTAGTCCAATCCTTCATTCCATACACGAGAGAACTAGAATTCAAACAGGTGACGAGACTTGTTCAAGATCACAGTGCTAATAAAGGCCAGAGCCCAAATTCAACTCAGGTTCTCCAACCTTCCCATTCTTCCGCAGCTAAAATCTGGCCTCTGTTCCAAATAACAGAACTCTTATCATTCCCCTTTGGTTTTTATCTTCTTCTCCCCCACAAACCCTGCTCCCCATTTCACTAAACTACTAGCATTCATTTCCTAACATGGGAAGGGAAGTGAGAAAGGAAAGAACATACCTCTGGCTTCACAAGATCCAAGAACTCCAGGTGAAATTCATAGACATTGTCTCCTTTGGCACCGTGTCCCTGAGCTATAACGAAAGAAATGTGGGTTATTGTGAACTTGAGCAGAAAAAGGCCATCCGAAAGTCAGCCTGGTGTAGTTCTTGCATAAGTACACAAACAGTAATGGGTCCTGTCAAAATGCGTGGAGGCCACCCAATGCTAGATAAGCCAAATCCTCGACAGAAGTTCATCTCCCCGTGTCCTCTGATGATCAGTTTCACAGCATTTACTTAATCTTCCGGCATGGCCTTGATGCTACCCAGTACAAATAACAGGCAGGAGAAAGACTATGAAAAGCAAAGCCAAAGGGGCCACAGGGATATAAATTTAACCTTCACATTTACTTTGGCTCTAAATCCGAAACAGTGAAAAATCAGGTGGGTGTATCACCTTGACTGTGGTTAAGGGCAGTTGCAGGGTACATGAAAATGCCGGACTGTTTCAAAGACGGTTCTGAATCTAAAACCTCTCAACCAGGGACAGAATGAAGGGAGAAGCTGACTTCTCCGTTAGCACATCCCAAATGGAACAAGAAAAAAGAAATACAATCTTTCTCAGCTCAGGAAAGACAGGTGGAACTGGGAGGGAAGACCCCGGGTTGGCCACTGCCCCATCCCTGTGCCTTGACACGGCTCCTTTCCCAAAAATCGAGCAGGCACCATGCCTGGGTGCCAGAGACTGCTGTGCCAGGGCTGCTGCTGGGCACTCTTCTCCTCTACTTCCGATTAGTTCACTATGTGCTTCCTTCCTGGGCTTCTCTTCCCTTATCTGGCCATACGTAGTAAAGCCTGCCTAATATTTGCTACAGGTGGCTATGACTCCCTAAAACCATAAATTCCTTAAGGTAGGGCAGTCTATAAGCTCTAAGTGGCAAGATATGCTTTATCACTTTAAATTCTTTTTAAATGTATATATTAATAAGACTCCCCAAAAAACCTGAGCTGCTACCACCACTACTCTCACCCTGAAACGTAGATACGAAAGCCAGGCTGGACTTTCACGCACGTATATTAGGGTGGATGGAATCTTATGTAAAGCAGAAACTCTTCACACTCTAATAACCCCAAGAACTGGAACAGAGGACAAGAGGGAGAATCCCACCCACTGGGCGACAGTGAATGCAGACCTACGCTCCCGGGCAGAGCGGTAAGTCTGCTGGTGAACTGAGGAGAAAGGAGATGGAGGCAGATTCAGAGTCAGAGACTGTCAGGGCAGGAAAGGCCTTAGATGTCAGCTCGAGTGCAGGGTTTCTCAAACTGGTCTGTAAGCGTAGTATCAGGGAGCTACAAAGTCTCATCAAGAAAATTTCTATTTTTTGTTTTCATTCTAACCTTTATTTAAAAAGCAGCATATTCTGGATCATAGAGATGGCTACTTTACAATTAAGTACTGCCACACAAGTTCAGTGGCTGTGTTTGCATCTCTGTTCACAGCTGTGAAGGAGCCAAATATCAATTAAAGTGACCATATTTAATTCTTCAAGTGTTTCTCAATCTGGAGTCCATGAGCCCTTGAAGGGCCTGTGTACACATTCTCAGGTGTCCATGGGTCCTCGAGTTTGAGAAACACAAATTACAACCCAATATCTTCGTTGTATAGGTCCAGAGAAGTCGGTAACTTGTCCAAGGTAGTGGCGGAAGTAGAGCTAGACAACAGATCTGCTGATTTCTAGCTCGGGATTCCTCCCCTCCCCACCCCTTGCATCTACTGCCTCTCCATGGGGAAAGCATGGTTTTAAACAAACTCTTTGACTTTTCTAATCATATATTTCAAAACAATCCAGTTTACTCCAAGAGTATTGGACAGGTGAACATCAATTAGAAATGAATAAAACAAATAGATAAAAATAAATAAAGGGAAACCACCACCGTGCCTCCTTTATTGTGTGTAGAGCTGGGATCATCTGCCCAGATACTGACCTTTGAAATGCAGCACATTTTCAGTGATGCTGATGGCAGGGTTCTGTGAAAAGAGACCAAGGATGCAAGAAGGCATTTTAATGAGGAGAAAAATCAAATTAAACTGGGTGCTCCTTCCCCTCATCCTTCCCCCTACTCTGTGCCTCCCCCGACCAGAAAATATATTTAGTCATTTATTCACATCTCTGTGTAGGGTTTCTCTACGCCTAGATGTACCTATCTAAGACCGTAAGCTCCTGCAAGGACCTAACCTGCTCTAACTGTGCCAAACAATCAGGTACTGAACCAGTCCATCGCGAAAACGGCAAATCACACAAAGTGCTATGCGCAGTATTATGGGGGAACACACAGATCTCCAGGACTCAGTCCCTGAGCTGCACAACAGAGAATCCAATGGGAAAGATGAGTCACTTCCCGGGAGAAGATATTAAATAGCTATCAGGGAACATGCTCAAGACCAAAAGAGTAGTAAAAGGCCATAAGCATTATAGGAGTTAATAAGAAAGAGCACAAAGGGAATGGTTTGGGAAACCTTCACTAAAGGTGAGACCAGTAGGATAAACTAATTCCAACAGGTAGATGCGAGAGCAGAGGATTACAGGTGGTTGAATGAAAATGAAACATGCTCTGCCTGGGTTCTAATTTAGCCTCAGGCTCCAGACTCTCTTAACCCCCAACCAAACCAAGACCAAATTCTCCAAATCGCTCATTTATTCCCAGAAGTTGCTACATACCTTTAGCAGCATAATTTAAAGTAAAACGACTTAACACTTTTCTCAGTGGATGAGAAACAACCCACCTCCTCCCTTCAGTTTAAGGTTGACAAGCAAGACGCAGCGTGTTCCCAGCATCACAACTAGTTCATTTATTTTTCTCTAGTAGGCTTAGCTCTCTGTGCGAGATCTCATGCATCAAAAGAAATCAACAAGACAGAGAAGGCTGGAAGGAGGTATACCAAGGGACAGTGGGAGCCTAAATGAATAGCCAAGAAAGTCAGGAAAAGGGGGACAAGGAAGGCTCAGTGGGTGGGAGCATTCAAGCCGAGCTTTAGTTAAGAACCTCCCCAGTGGCAGTACGAGACTTCATCCTTCTAAAAGGCTCACTGAAGGGGCTAGAAATCTAGATTCTTCTCTGGCAGGAGGAGGGAATTAGAAAACCTCATCAAAAAGGGCTACATTTCCAGAGAGATGGTTCCTCAGTAGGGGACACGAGGTTTTAATGTAAATATTGTCATGGAGGTTCGAGTTCTGTGATGTCTTAGAGGTAAATTTCCTAGCTAGGTCATTTGTGTTCCCTATACCCTAATTCACTTGGAAGGAAAACAAGAGGTTTGAGTTGCCTGGTTTACTCTCCTCAGGCAAATAGATATGTCCAGCCAAGGTTTAAGTGCCTAGCCATAGCACAAGCCCAGAGTTCAGTAAACATTTCTGTGAGCCAGAGATTTTTTCCCCCTGCTGGCCGCAGCACACAGGCATGCACACCTGCCTGCCCCCCAACTGCCCTCCACATGCAGCCCACACCTCGCACTCCCCTTGGTGAGCCACAGATTTCAAAGGCTAATTCAGCAATAATGGAACAGCTCCCGCCCAGCAGTGCACTGGGTATGTCAGGCTCAGCTTCTCCAAAGGTGGTAGTGGTGGAGGGGTATCTTTTAGCAAAAAAGCTTAAGCCAGAAACAAGGTCAAAAAATTGGAGGGGGCCTGTTACATTTGTAATCCTAGCACTTTGGGAGGTCAAGATGGGAGGATTGCTTGAGCCCAGGAGTTCACGACCACCCTAGGCACCATAGCGAGATCCTGTCTCTAAAAAAAAAAAAAAGAAAAAGAAAAATTAGCCAGGTGTGGTGGCACAGCTACTTAGGAGGCAGAGGCAGGAGGATTGCTTGAGCCCAGGAGTTTGAGGCTGCTGTGAGCTATGGTGACACCACTGCACTCTAGCCTGGGCAACAGAGTGAGACTCTGTCTCAAAAAAAAAACACACACACAAAAAAATAAAACTGGGAGGAAGCAACCCTGAAGCAATTAAAAAAAAAAAAGTTAGTATCTACATTTATGAATGAGATTGGCTTATTTCCCTCTCTTATATTTGCCTCATAAAATGAATTGGAAAGTGTTCCCTCTCCCTCTTCTCTGGAAATGTAAGTCTGGTGTGGTAGCCAGCCTACAAGACAGGCCCCAGTGGTTCTCTCCCCAGGTACTGACATGTAGTCCCCTTCCACACTGACATCAGGGCTGATGTGTATAATCAACAGAATGCAAGGGAAGCAACTGTGTGATTTCTGAGGTTAAGTTATAAATGGCATTGGAGGCCAGGCGTGGGGTAGCTCAGGCCTATAATCCTAGCACGCTGGGAGGCTGAGAGGGGAAGGTTGCTTGAGCTCAGGAGTTCAAGACCAGCCTGAGAAAGAGAGAGACCTTGTCCCCACACAAAATAGAAAAATAAGCCAGGTGTGGTGGCATGTACCTGTAGCCCCAGCTACTCAGGAGGCTGAGGCAGGAAGATCGCTTAAGCCCAGGAGTTTGAGGTTGCAATGAGCTATGATGACTCCACAGCCTTCTAGCCTGGGTGACAGAGCGAAACTCTGTCTCAAAAATAAATAAATAAATAAATTTTTAAAATAAATTAATTAATTAAATAAAAGCATTGGAGTTTCTGTCCAGGCCTCTGGAACTGCTCACTCTGGGCAAAGCCAGACACCATGTCATGAGAATGCTCAAACAGCCCAGTGTAGAGGCCTTTGTAGTGAACTCACATGTGGACACCAACCTGCCAATGAGGTAAGATATGCTTGTGGATACTCCAGCCATCATATGACCTCAACCACAGTTGACATCTGACTACAGCCTCTTGAGAGATCCCAAGCCAGAACCCAACAGAGCCCTTCCTGGAGTCTTGACCCACAGAAACTGTGAGCAATAATAAATGATTATTGTTGTTTTAAACCACTACGCATTGGGTGATTTGTTATGTAGCAACAGATAGCTAATAAAACTGGAATTACTTCTTTAATTATTTCATAGAACTCCTTGGCGAAGCTGTTAGGACTTGGAAGTTTCCTTGTGCGAAGATTTTTGACTACTGATTTAATTTATTGAATGGTTATTGGGCTTATCGAAGGTTTTCTATCTCTATGGTAGAAACTATCTTTATTTCCTTAGAATTTATCCATTTTATCTGACATTAACTTGTTTAATATTCTCTTAGCTTTTTAATGTCTGCAGCTTCTGTGGTTATGTCGTCTTTCTCATTACTGATATGGTTTGTGTTTTAAACTTGTCAATATATCTATCAATTTTAATTACCTTTTAAAAACTTTTAGTTTTATTGATTCCATCTCTGCAATTTCTGCTTATCTTTATTATTTCCTTGCTTCAATTTCTTTGAGAGAAGTTGCTATTTTTTTCTAACGTCTTAAAATGGAGATTCGGAGGTCATTAATTTTTATACTTTATTCTTCTCTAATATAATCATCTAACAATACAAATTTCCTGCCAAATCCTACTTTGGCTGCATCTCTCAAGTTCTGAATGTAATATTTTCATTATCATTCAGTCTACATTACTTTCTAATTTTTTATTTAAAACATGGGTTGAGAAGGGTTTTTTAATTACCAAACACACAGGATTTCTAGTTATCTTTATGTTACTAACTTCTATCTCAATTGCACTATGATCAAAGAACATTCTGTCCCCCGTACTCTACTGGGCTGTCAAAACCAAAGTTCACGTTCACTTAGTTGAGCAAATGTTTTCAAAGTTAAAGCAATTTCAGTGTTCAGCTTAACTCTCTGAGTACTCACTTTCATTTCTACCTTGCTGACTTTTCAATGTTTTTACGAAATTTTTATTCAACGTTTTTGGTTGTGTTTAACGGAAAGGTTGATCTGCACAACCTAGTCCACCTCTTACTAGGAAAGGAATTGCCCCTTTGCTCATGAAAAGAACAGTGAATAGTGAAAAGAGCAAAAGGTGGCTTTTAAGTCAGCTAGACCTGGGTTCATATCCTAGCTATTTCATTTTTTATTTACTTCTATCATTCACTTTCAAATCCACAGCAACCGTCATCATTTTAAAAATAATAAAACCACTTACTTCACAAGATTGTTGTAAGAATTAAAGTACAATAACATACAAAGAGTCTGACAACTAGTAAGTACTCATATTCCAGTTACTTGTCTTCCTGACTGGGGGGCCCGTTTACGTTTCCATACCTGCTGAACACTATTTATCCTTCAAAGTCCAGGCCAAATGTTAATTCCTCGTCCTTCCTCTTTATCTCTAACATCAGAATTAATAGCCTCCTTCCTATTTTTTACTCACTTTTGTTATATTACTTATCACACTTTTCCAAAATTATTGCTGATTGGTTTAACTGCCCCTCTAAATCTCAGTTCCTTGATGGCAGGGACTGTCTTTTTTTTTTGAGACAGAGTCTCACTCTGTTGCCTGGAGTAGAGTGCCATGGCATCAGCCTAGCTCACAGCAACCTCAAACTCCTGGGCTCGAGCAATCCTACTGCCTCAGACTCCCGAGTAGGTGGGACTACAGACATGCACCACCATGCCCGGCTAATTTTTTCTATATAGATTTTTAGTTGTCGCTCTTGCTCAGGCTAGTCTCGAACTCCTGACCTGAGCAATCCACCCGCCTCGGCCTCCCAGAGTGCTAGGATTACAGGCGTGAGCCACCGCGCCCGGCCAGGGACTGCTTTATTCATCTCTATATCCCTAATGCTTCGATAACTGTTTAGTGAACTGAAATTAAATCAATTCGCCCCATTTTCATATTCTCTGGCAGACTACAAAGAGTTCACAATGAACCATCTGCTACCTAACAATTTAGATAGGGATTTCTTTTCTCATTCAAATCATTAGTATTTATCTTTACATGTGTGTGATTAGTATGTGTACAGAAGAGTTAATATAGCAGGCCCGAGGCTGCAATCTTTAAAAAGGCCTACTTCTAAGATCAGCCTTTGGCTGGCATCTGGAAACTTGGTTTTCCTCCATCCCCTAACTAATAAGGATGGTTCAATGTGCCTAGA
>RJWJ010025674.1:0-23664 GCA_004363605.1 Indri indri | reverse complement strand
GGAGATTTGGCTATACCAAATTATATATAAAAGGACAAACATTATTCAGTTTACATTTTTCTGAACAAACATCCGTTAGTTCGTTGAAAAATGAATCATTACCTGTTGCTCGAAACAAATAATTGCTTGTCTTGGCTAGGAATTGATTGGCCCTTTTTCAAAAGTGCATGCTGGTATTTTTCTGATTATGGGGGCTTGGAAGGAAACACCCACTTTCTTTGCAATATTTCAAAATGGGTTTCATGGAAACAGGAAGAAAGAAAAGGAGATGCCAGAATCTCTTTCAAATGTAGCTGCTTCCTGAGTCGTTGACCCACAAAGTGCACCTTGGACTTGGGTTTGGGTTTGGTCTGTCTTGGGTTTGGGAAACCAGAGTCACAGGGAGTCCTGCTGACTTTTAAAACTCACCAGTAGAACTCATTTTGTTCCTCCCCAGGATCTGACCATGATTTCTGCCTCGCTTGGCAGCATCCTCACCGCACATTTGGTTCAACAATTCTGACACTTTGTTCCCTCATCAGCCTCTTCACCCCTCCTTCCATCAGTCACAAGCGGCAATGGTCCCTAGCAAAGAACTGATGGTACCCCTATCAAAACCTCCTGTGGGTCCCCTTCCACATTCAAAGCCCGCTCCACACAGCTCCCTCACCACCCCTGCCCTTGTTCACATTGCCTTCCGCCATGTCTTCTCCTCCAGCAGCTCCTGGAAGGCAGCCCCCATCCTCTCATCCGTGAGTGCCCAGTGCTGGTCCTGTGTTTGCCTATTGCAGACACATAACCTGTGCAGTCACATAGAATCACATCGCCGTGGAAAGGCTCACCCCAAGAGACAAGCTGTTGGAAAGACGGTTAGGGGACTGCTCTCCCAGAGCTCTCCTTGTATGCTCACACTTAGATTTTCCTTCCAGCTCCAGTCTTGCCTCTCTTCCCAATGAGAAATGGCTGGGAACAAAAGAAATGCAGTGGCCACCTTAAGGGGCGGGGACTGTTGCAGGGATGAGCCTTTCCCCCCAGCATGGTGTCTCTTACCCTGCAATCAGGGCATTCTTTTTATCCCCACTGGGACAAGTGAACTGTTGTAACAACCAGTGCTGTCCACAAACAACATTAAAAAGTGGACATAAAACATGAAGAGACAGTGTAGTACTTCTGGGCTCCATGAGTATCACTAGCTGGTGATAGTGAAATACCATAACTTCTTGCCTTCAGCTTTATAGTGAATAGATAATTTTGTCTTCTGTGGTGCACTCTGAAGCAGAACTGTTAACTTGGAACCTTCTTGCTCTAATAGCCTAGGATGCAATTATTTAATAGTATAGTATGTGTTTCTAATGATGGCAGCTGGCTCTTTTTGTATCGCAAGAACCTCGGTATTTGCATGAGCTGAGTCTACCCCATGTAGTGAGAGGAAATGGATTTCTTTCTGATATCATTAAAGACCCTCATAAATCAACCCCTTCCGGGCAGCCCACAGAGGACAAGCCCCATTGAACACAGATGGATCACCCAATGCTGGAGGGGCTTGAGCCTCTACAAAGAACTTGCTTAATAGCCTGGAATGATTACCTCGGGAATCACTTACAAAAATATGTCTAAAACACCAATTCTGACCATGGATATGACATTCAGGTGGCAAACGAACTTAAACATTTTAGAATTTTATTTTTCAAAAAAAAAATTTTAAAAACAATCTCTCCAGTTAAAGTTTGATAATGTCCCTGCTGTATCTTTTTTTAAATAACGATTTATTTCAAAGTAGTTTTAGACTCACACAGGTGTTGCAAAAAATAGTGTGCAGGGTTCCCATGTAGCTTTCATTCAGCTTCCCCACATGGCAACATTTTACACAACCCTCTTGCAATGAGCAAAACCAGGAAACTGATACTGGCACAACACTGAACTACAGGCATCTTTTGGATTGAACTAGTTTTTATAGTCACTCATTTTTTACGGTGGTTGCATAGTTCTATAAAATTTTATCATATATATCAATGCCACAATCAGATTATTTCTTTTCTAAATCAAAGATTTTTATTTTTACTTAGAAACATTTTCAAATATGCAGAAAAACACAGAAAATAATAAAATAGATATCAATGTTTCTAACTTAACATTTCGACACTTATGTTTCAGAATATTTAAAAGAATGAAAATATCAGGATGCTGCTAAAATGCCACCTAGTCCCTTTCCGTCTCCCTCTTCCTCCTCAGCCAAGGTTATTTCTTTGCAAAGCAAAATTAAGCAAACGAACGAAACTCACATTGTCCTTTAACTAAAAAGTTAAATGGTTGCTACAATAGATATTCAGGCTATTTTTTACTTATCAGTATTTTAAGTTATATTGTAAAAAATATTTATCAGAGTTTTTTTAATGCATGATAGATGTTAAATAACAATAAAGGACTTGACAATTAAAAAAATAAAGGATTGCATTGATGTTATTTACCATAGTGTATAATGCACGGTAGATACTCTATAAAATTGTATTGAATTAACAAATGAATGGATGAACAAATATGTCTCTGATAAACTAATTTGACATTACAGCCTCAGCTAATGGATGAAGCCATTTGTAAATATTCATTTTCACCAATTGACTTTTTCAGTGGATTGACCATTTTACTGAATGTTATGGGACGGGAGAGTTTATAATTAACCTGTATTTCACCACAACTATCCTAAAAGGCAAGGACAATTTTTTCACTAAGACAAATCTTAAAACATATGTAACTGTTATAAAGCTTGGATCCTTAGGGCTCCGTCTTGGAGAAGCGTTGCAGGCAAATAAAGACTAGCAACCAAACGCTACTTCAAAATAGTTCAAATGCTTTTCTTGCAATTCTTAAAAACTCGAATGGGTGCCCACACGCAGGCCACAGCAGCACAAATAGAAACCCCCTTCTTTTGCCTCTTTCCCCGTCACTCCTACAACTGCCCCAGAACATCTGCTGCCACTTTCCCCAAACCCTTCTCGGATCAGCTCTGTTCAGTGTCTCTCTCTCTCTCTTCTTCCTCTCCCCTTTATGATATATCCCCCAATATA
The DNA here is from genome assembly GCA_004363605.1 of Indri indri. Taxonomy (NCBI): domain Eukaryota; kingdom Metazoa; phylum Chordata; class Mammalia; order Primates; family Indriidae; genus Indri; species Indri indri. The sequence goes on along the minus strand of RJWJ010025674.1, from coordinate 20,620 downwards.
ATAAAGAAATGAAAGAAACTCTTCATTTCTTAGCAAGAAAGAATCCTTTTTCTTTAGAGGGAGGGAGGCTGGGAAATTGGAATGGACAGTTACAGGGCTGTCTTTGGAACACTGGGAGAAGAGAAACAGCTAAGAAGACTTCCATGCGACTTTGTTTTTTTAAATAACAGCTTTATTGAGATACAATGCACATACCATAAAATTCACCCTCTTAAAATATACAGTCCAGTAGCTTTTATTAATAGTACAGTCATAGATGTATGCAACCATCACAACTATCTAATTTCAGAATCTTTTCTTTGTCTCATAAAAAATCACTGTTCCGGTTAGTAGTCACTCCCCATTTCCCCCTATTTCCAGCCCATGGCAACCAAGAATCTACTTTCTGTCTCTATGGATTTACTATTCTGGACATTTCATATGAATGGAATCCTACAGTAAGTGGAATTTTGTGACTGGCTTCTTTCTCTCAGGATGAAGTTTTTAAGGTTCATCCATGCTGTAGTATGCATCAGGAATTTATTCCCTTTTATGACAGAATAATATTCCATTGTATAGATATACCATGTTTTGATCATCATCCAGTTAATGGGCATTTGAGTTGTTTCTACTTTTTGCCTCTTATGAATAATGCTGCAATTAATATTCTGACACAGGTTTTTGTGTGGACATGTTTTTATTTCTCTTGTGTATATACCTAGGTGTGGAATTACTGGATCATATGGTAACTCTAACATTTTGAGGAACCATGATCATTTTTGTGCCTTCACCTGCAGAATGAAAGCTCAGTCTAGCTTCCTTAACCTATTAATATATTATGCCTTGCACTTAAAAATCCTCATTAAAACAAGAAAGATATAAATCTTTCTGTCAGATGATTACAAATCATCCCTCAGTTTGTGTCTGGGGCTGTGCTAGGTTTTATTTGGCATCGCAGACATTTACCTCTGTATCATGAGAGTTTAGAGAGAAGGACTGGATACTTTTATTAAAATAAAAATCAACGCTATGTTGAAACTCACGATTACACTGTGGCTGGGGTGCCTGGTATTTTGGTTAGAACATCATGAAACTTACTACTTTTCAGAGCAAACTTTGTTCTTACCTTGGTAATAAAGAAAAAAGCAGGTGAGCAAGTAAGGGCAGAATTCCTCCAGATGAGAGCAGAAAGCACAGAAGGCACCTGGACCTTTGAAAAAAAGCTTTAGGAAAAAATATTCCACCCTCTTCGAATAGCAATCCTGAGAGAGAACCTCTTTGTACTCCTTCAAGGAGAACACACCGTCATACACCAAGTGCGGGAGCACCTGGCTCATGTTGAATTCCCTCAGGATCTTCTCTCTGTAACTCATCAGCGTTTCTGACAGCCACTTGTTCCTCTTCTCCTTTTCTCTCTGCGTCTTTGTCTCGCAGTAATAAAACCAAGACTGTGCTCCTCTCTCAAGCATCCTGGCACGTGTGGCGCTGGGGAAATGTCTCCCTCCTGGGCCTTGCTGCTCCGTGGCCTCGGTGGGCAACGTCCACACCACACGGACCCCTGGAAGCAAAGCCATACTGCCATCTGGAATTATTATAGATCTGCGGGAAGAAGGAAAGCTTCGGATTAGACCCAGGGAGCCACACAGCGCTGACCACCTTGTCCCAAGAGGATTGAGCTGCACTAATTAACCCTTTGCAGCGGTAAACTTCAAAAGACAGACCAAGAGACTCAGTCTGATAACCCCTGTTCAATCTAAGTTCTTCTTTCATCCCCAAATAATCATTTCCCCAGGGTCCTCTCCCTCCCCCAAATGATTATTTTCAACATTATGAATATACCACGCTCAGAGTCTATATGCAATGGTCTCTTCATACGGTAGGAAGCTGTATCAGGAACTGTGCCGCTCATCTGTCTCTGGCTTCCAGCCCCTGCGGTCGGGGTTAGACCCTGTGCCACAGTAAAGCTATAGACAGTAAAGGAAAGTAGCCAAAGTCAGTTGTGCAACGGGTGTTTCAGTTTTATTAAACTGTCTACTGCATGTCATTAGTAGCATAGTTCCTTTCTGTTTTAGAAACCCAAAAACTTGTAAACGATAGCTTGGTTAAATAATTCTATCCCATAAATGACCCCTCTCTTCTGATCCAAGCCTGGTGCCCACTTAATGAAACCAGATTAGGAAAAGGGATTATTGCTGGCTCAGGGGCGGCTGCTGCCATAAGCGATGGCTCACTGCGGATTGTGCAGATATAATCCGATTGCTCCATGCCAGCCTTCATGTTTACACCTGCCTGGAACCTCTCCGGCTCTGGAGTAACCTCAGGACACTCCCAGGCCCCGTCTGCATGTGACCAGTTCTTTCAGGTGCTCTCTGTCCTGCTCCTCCCCGTCTGTTGACACAAGCGAGTTACAGCATCTGGGTCCTTCTCCCACTCATGTTGCCTGTGTCTTCTCTCTAAAAGTCGCCTTAAGACCACGTGCAGGGAAAGAGGAATGATTTAAAGAAGCTCAAATATTTCTTACTTTTTTCCAGTTAGGAAATTGGGAGAAATATTATCATAACCAATGTGGGTGGGTATGGTAACATTCTTGCCAGTTTATAGAAGCAAATAGATGTTTTCTGTAGTATCTGCATGGAAGATTTACTTTTCAGGAAATCAAAACTCCTTCAAGTGGCCTGGTAGCAGCGACCACAAGTAAATTCTTCTGTTGGCTTTGCTTCTGACCTTGTGTGTGACCTGGAGAAAATAACTTTGTCACTATACTCCATTGTAGTAACCATGTGGTTCGGATACTTTGACGTTTTGGAGGACTTGCTGACTCTGGAGAGACTACCCTTCCCAGGGTTAGCCAATTCCTAGAGACAGCAAAGAACTTGCCTGGACGCCTGCCTTTCCTGCGCAAACCAAGCAAGCCAGGGCCACACCCCAAGCACCACCTTTGTCAGGCTCTTACACTCACGCTGCAGTCCACCTGTCCTAATCCCCCCAGGGCCTGCCACCTAACACTAGGGACAGCACCTGTTCCCCAGAGCCCTGCAATTACTCAAACTAGCCAATCCTAAACTTGCTTACTGCTCTGTTCCTTCCCATGGAAACCACAGTAAGGTTCTTGCCCATGTTTCCCTCCGGCTCCCTCTATCTCCTGACCTCCCCGGGCCCCCTCCTCTTGGGAACTGTGGGTGCCAAGCTAGCTTTTCAATCCCAGTCATCTCCTGATCTGTTGGCCTCATCGTACTGGAATAATAATAAAACCTGCATTTAAAAACACCCATTGCAAGTACAAACCTGGGGCTGGGCTGTCGCAGTGTTGTGAAGCACTTTGAGCTTCACGAAGAACGGGGTCGAGGCAGTCACAGAATCCCTTGCTACCTTCTTCCCACGAGCAATTTCTGTAAATGCAGCCCTCGTTGAAACTTCTGAGAGCAACACTGCCATCTTGTGGTAGTCTGTGGTCACTTAGGTTATTTTTTTAAAAAATAGACAATTTTTAGAGCTATTTTAGGTTCACGGCCAGGTTGAGAAGAAAGTACAGAGTTCCCATACACCTCCTGTCCTCCGCCCACACGCATGGACTCCCCCACTATCAACATCCCCACCAGGCCAGGTGCGGTGGCTCACGCCTGTAATCCTAGCACTCTGGGAGGCCGAGGCGGGTGGATAGCTCAAGGTCAGGAGTTCGAGACCAGCCTGAGCAAGAGCAAGACCCCATCTCTACTAAAAATAGAAAGAAATTATTTGGACAACTAAAAATATATATATAGAAAAAATTAGCTGGGCATGGTGGCGCATGCCTGTAGTCCCAGCTACTCGGGAGGCTGAGGCAGGAGGATTGCTTGAGCCCAGGAGTTTGAGGTTGCTGTGAGCTAGGCTGACACCATAGCACTCTAGCCAGGGCAAATGAGCCAGACTCTGTCTCAAAAAAAAAAAAAAAAAAAACAGTCCCCACCGGACACATTTGCTACAATCAATGTACCTACATTGACACATCCTTATCGCCCAAAGTCCGCGGTTTACATTAGGGTTCATTCTTGGTGGTGTACGTTCTGTGGGTTTGGACAAATGCATAATGACATATACCCACTATTAAAGTGTCATACACATAGTGTCACTGCCCTAAAAATCCTCTGTGCTCTGCCTATTCATCTCTCCCTCCCCTCAGTCTCTAGCAACCACTGATCTTGTTATTGTCTCCATAGTTTTGTTGCAGGCCATTTTTACTCCAAGATTTTCCTTATCTGGCTGCCCACTTTGTGCTGGATGAGTGATATGGAATAATGGTGAATAAGGCAGACGGCCTCCCTATTCCGGAAAAGAGGTGCAGGTAAGGGTAGAAAAAGCCAAGTAGGCAAATAAATAAAAATAATTGCAATATAGGGAAAAAGATACTGACAGAGAATGGGGGCAGGGCTACCTTACACAGAGTGGGGAAGTGGCACACAAATTAAAACTGCCAGGGTGGAAAGAAATCAGATATTAACAGTGGGCAGAAGATATTAAGAAGCAGAGACTCAGAATGTGTGAAATCCCAGAGGCCAGAAAGAGTGGGATGCATTTGAGCATCTGAGAGCTCCACGAACTAGCATATGGGTTTACAGGGTGTGGGGGTCATGGGATTATGATAGCAAGGCCATCAGGAGCTCAGTCTTGCTGGCCTGGTAGGTTTTGATAAGGAATTTGGATTTTACTCCATTTTCAGTAGAAAGCTCCTGAAGGCTTTACCCAGGGGAGTAACATATCTGTAAGATGTTTTAAGAAGCTTATATTTGAGGCTAATATTTTACCCTTTGCTTTAACATTTGCTCTCTCTCCTTCTATAATTTTTTTCCTGAACCATTTGGACATAAGTTACATACATCATGACTAAATGCTTCAGCTTGTTTTTACTAAGAATGGAGATATGTAGCTTTCGAATAATTATCAAATTCATAAATTTACATTAACCCAATGCTTTTATCTAATACACCATCTGTATTCCAATTTTGTCGGTTAATCTAATGATGTCCTTTTTATAGAATTTTTATTCCATCCCGGATCTGATCTGGGGTCAGGCATTGCATTTAATTGCCATGACTTTTTAGCTTCCTTTCATCTGGAACATTCCTAAACACTTTTGTCTTTTATGATATCAACATTTTTGAAGAACACAGTTCCTTTCCCCCGACCATTACAAAAAATATAATCTTCATTTTGTGTTTTTGTGATGTTTCCTTGTGATTATATTGGGGTTACACATTCTAGGTATGCATTTTGCATAGGGGTGTTATGCCTTCTTTAGAATATCACATCTGGAGGTACATAAAGTCCACCTGCTTCTCATAGGTGATATTAATTTTGATTACCTGGTCAAGGTATTGCCTTATTTCCCCACTGTATAATTACTTTTTGTTTTCTCCTTGGCAGCTAATTAAGTCTGTAGGGAGACATTTTATGTCCATGCTAGTATCCTGCTGCTTCTCAGGACTGTGCCCTAGATTGAGCATGACGATTCTTGCCTGACCCAATCTTCATTATGACGCTGGCAAAGTGATAATTTTCTAATTTCACAGTTAGCTCTGCATTTGCCATTTAGTCCTTGGCCTTAGACTATAAGCTGAACTCTTTTCTCCATTTTTTTCTACTATCGATATGGACTCATGAATTCCTGTATTTTTCAATGGTTTATTAGTCATTTCTGCACTTAATTATTAATATTTTTGGTGTTCAAATGATATCAGTTTGGCCAGTGGGAGCCCCTTCAAGCTGATTCCTATGTCCCTGTAACATGTTTCCATCATTTTTGTGGGGAAGACTTCTTTAACTTTCAGTAAAACAAGATGCTTCAGGCTTACCTTGAACTTATAAGCCTGATATAGTTTGCATGTTTGTCCTCTCCAAATCTCATATTGAAATTTGGTCCCTAATCTTGGAGGTGGAGCTGCAACTGGAGTCACCACCTAATTAAATTTATAATAATCCACTGTGACTCTCTAACATCAATTTGTCTTCTGCAGAGGCCAAGCGGGTAAGGTAAACGGGATGTGGGGAGAATCACCACCCCTGCATCTTTCAAGTTCTTGAGGGCACCACTAATCTCTGCAATTCCTCCAAGTATGCAGTATTGCTTTTGATTTACTATTTTTGTAGGTTGAGAAAGTTCTAGGGGCTTCTGCTTGGCCTTAAATCCATGGGTCAGGGAACTACTGCAGGGGTTCTGCCAGTTCTGACTATGTCTGTTCAAACTCTACGTTCTGGAACTGGGGAAATAACCACGGTGTGAGTTTGGAAACCCAACAGGCTCACTGTGAGATGGATCCTAGCCCAAACCTGGAAATAACCCAAATTGTCTATCAACAGATGAATGGATAAACAAATTGTAGTGTATCTGCACACTGGAATACTACTCAGAAGAAAAAGAACAATAGATACACACAAACATGGGTAAATATTAACATTATTGTGCTGAGTGAAAGAATCCAAACAAAAGGAGTACAGACTATATGATTCCATTTACAGAAAACTGGAAAATACAAACTAACTTACAGTATCTGAAAGCAGATTTGTGGTTGCCTAGGGATTGGGTGTGGGGGCCCAAGAGGGACAAATTTCCAAGAGGCCCAGGGAGACTTTTGGGTGGCTTAAGTGGGTCCATGACACTTGACAATACACAGGCAGCACAGGAGAAGCAGACAGCAGACAGCAGCAGTTGAGAAATGACTGGGAAGAATGAGTCCTGTGTAACTCAGTACACAGGACTTGGTAAAGCTTACCGAGCAAGGACTAAGAGAGATGCAACAGTATTGGTATTCCACTTCATGGAATCTCCTCCCGGGTGCTATTTGTTTTCCAGCTGGCTTAATCTGATTAGCTTGCTTCCCTCAGCTCTTTCTCCCACTGATTCCACTCCTACTGGCATTTTTCTACCTTTCCGCCTTTCTAACATCTTTCAACCTCTATTTTCCTTTAATTTCTCCCCTTTTAAACTACACCAGTCCAAAGCTAAGCTCTCCCATTTCAAAACTCTTATGGCGTTCGATACCTGTATCACATCATATGACATGTTCAAGTAAATTTTACCAAAGTTGAAAGACACCATAGTGTTAAGTGCCCAGACACTGGCATCAGATTGTCTGGGTTTGAATCTCAGCTCTGTCATGCAGTGGCTGTGTGACCTTTGTCAAATGGCAGTCTCTGTGCCTCAATTTCTCCAGCTATAAATGGAAATAATAACAATATCTTTTGTTCTGAAGAGTAAGGAATTACTATTCGCAAAGAGCTTAGAGGAGGTATGCCATATTCTAAGCCCTAATTTGTGTTCCTGCTGCAGGAAGTTGCATGCTCATGGTTATAAAGGATGCAAAGATGTGTATGGCATTTACCCTAGACTCAAGGAGCTAATGATTTTGTGCTGGACAGATTTAAACTTTCACGGAGTTCTTCTATGTGCCCTGGCCCCGTGGCCTCTGCATTGGGGCCGCACTGGCATGAAGGCCAAGAAGGTGGATTTCCAATGGCCACTTTTTAGAACAGGTTTGTGAAGCGAAAGAATGGTGGCTGCCAGAATTCAAGAGGGGAAAGGGAGAAAGAAGCCCATTTGAGGAAGGGAGTTGCTGGTCTTCCCAAGATTTTGGAAGATTTGCATTTTAACAAACTGAAGGCCACTGCCTGGACGTACCTCCGAAGCCACAAGAGCCCATTCAGACCCCCGCCCAGGCCGGGGCGGTAACCCCCAACCCTGCAGTGTGCCTACCCTGGCCTCGCCCCTCCTTGCGGCCCCGCCCTGCGGCCCCGCCCCCTGAAGCGTGGCAAGCCTCGGCCCCGCCCCATCACCGTCGCCACGCCCCCTGCGGTGTGCCTAGTCTTGACCCCGCCCCATCACCGTCGCCCCGCCCCCTGCGGTGTGCCTAGCCTCGGCTCCGCCCCGCCTCGCTCCGCCACCGGGTTCCTCCCCGTCGCCTGGTTCTCTGGCCTACGCTGAGTGGCCGCGTCGCCCTCGCCACGGCCGCTGGCACTCCTCGCGGCGTCGGTGCCAGAGGAAGGCGGGTACGATGGCGGCCAAGGCCCCGGCGGCCGAGGCCGTGGCTTCGCGTCTGGAGCGGCAGGAGGAGGACATCCGCTGGCTGTGGGCGGAGGTCCAGCGCCTGAGGGACGAGCAGCTGAACGCGCCCGACAGGTGCCAGGCCGAGGGGCAGTGCCTCACGCGGGAGGTGGCGCAGCTCCGGGCGGAGAACCGCGACCTGCGCCACCGCCTGTACAGCTTGCGGCTGTGCCTCGCCGGGGAGCTGAGCCACCGGGCCGAGCTGGAGAGCGCGGCGCGGGCGGCTGGGGCGCAGGACGAGGTCCGGCGTGCGGCTGCCGGCGCGCAGGTAACCGGGCCGCCGGCACTCCCGGCGGGGCGCGGGCCGGGCGCCACCTAGGGCCCCTAGCCGCACCGCAGGCCGCGACCGTGCGCACTTAGCGGTTTTCTACTCCCGGAGGACGGGTGCGGGAGGCGCCCTGCAGGGAGTGCCCGTACGTGGCGCGCTGCCCTGCCCGACTGTCTGCCCTGCCCCGCTCGGTGCCCTGCGGCGCAAGCCCCCGGCGCCCTGCCCCACCCTGCGCTTCTGTGCAGGCTGGGGAACCACTAGATTTCCAGCAATCGCCAGATTGACCTAACGGTGTCATTTCTCAGCTCTTACATTAAATAGCCTGCTACACATTTTTTGCAGTAGCAGCAATAGCATTTTCATTTGTTTGAAAAAACGCTGGAGTGTTTAAAACTCATTATTCTTTCTTTGGGCAGAACGACTAGCAGCTACGTACATAGACCCTTCCATTCTCTCTAATGGCTGGTTCTGAGCTTTTTAGGACAAGTGATTTTAATTTTTTGTTCCCCAGTTTTGGTGGTCTATCTTGAGAGGAGATCCGTATAGTTAACGTTGTTATTTAATACAGTATTTTAATATTTCAGTTCATTAGCAGTTTATCCTCCTGTAGCATAATAAACTTGCTGCATCCTGAAGCTTCTCAGACTGTGAGATGTTTTTCAGTTCTTTAGGAAGGGAAACTGTGGTGCACGAGCAACATCTTCATGAAATAGTGCATTTGAAGTCTCTGGCGGCAGCTACATATTTTCCAGCAACATTATTTGTTTCAAGTTTAGGGGAGAAAATTTTAAAGAGCAAATTATATTAAATGTACTTACCAAGGATGTGAAATGCGCAGACAGGAAGGACGGAACCCGGGAAAATGACTTGCCGGTTGAGGGTTGTAAGCGGTGGGCAGAAGAGCCGAGCTAGGAGCCTCGAAATGTGGGGCACTTGTAGCCTGCTGGCATGTACCCCTTCTTCCTCAGGTTTGAGATGTGTTGCTCTTTCTTGCCCATCGGTGAGTCATTTATAATTTCTCTTTCAGCCTCCTTCTGGTCAAAGCCAAGAAAAGGATGCTAAAAAGAAGAAGATGAAGGAAAGTGAGCCAGACAGTGAGGTAAGTCATTGCTATGGAAATAATATAAAATACTACCTGTAACTTTAAATATGTGCAAATAGTGAATTACCTAGGATTGTTAATAAAAACGTAATTGCTAATTAAATTATTATTTGGGCCACATGAGTATATTTAAAACTTTGCAAACCTTAGATGTGAGACGTCTTAGAAATGAGCTACCCACACGGCTATATTTAAAGTGCTCCTTAGTCTATTTAAGTTGACATAGCAGAGTTCTTTTAAATTAAGGAAACTAGCTACTTTGCTTTTTTATATAAATCATTAAAACAACCAAAATGTATATATCTAGTACCGACATTTGGTAGGAGCAAAGGAGGAATACCTGGTCTCAAAGGAATCAGCCTGGTTGAGGAGTTCAGGCAAACACAGGAGAAACAGCCCGAGAACAGAGTAAGGTGGTGTATACATAAGTGCTATATTGCATGACTCTGTGTACTCGTGCTGGAAACAGTGGAAAAGAGAGATGATGCCAGTCGATGTAGTAGTTAGAGAAGGCAGGCCTTGAGCCGGACCCTTGGAGCTAAGAAGTAGTTAGATAAATGGACAGGAGCCTTCTGGAGGTGGGGAGTACAGATGCTCCTTGACTTACAGTGGGGTTCCATCCCCATTTCTGTACATTGAAAATGTATTTAATACACCTAACCTACTGAACATCAGAGCTTAGCCTAGCTTACCTCAATTTGCTCAGAACGCTTACATTAGCCTACATTTGGTCAAAATCATCTAACACAAAGCCTATTTTATAATAAAATGTTGAAAACCTCATGTAATTTATTGAATACTGTACTGAGTGAAAAATAGAATGGTTGTGTGAGTATTCAAAGTATAGTTTCTACTGAATGCGTATCACTTTCACACTGCTGTAATGTTGAAAAATGGTAATTTGAACCATTATAAGTTGGGACCATCGGTAGAGATTACTAGACCTATGGTGTGCTGAGAAGGCAGTGAGGGTGTGGAACTAATTTAGAGCTGAGCGGCTAGAAAAAAGTGGGCTGTGTATGTATTCTAATTCTCATTGTATTCTAATGTTTTTCAGGTGAAATATCAACCAAATTTCATAAAAGAAAGATTGAATCTTTTTGAAATACTGAAGAAAGAGCATCAGCTCTTACTTGCCGTTTACGAAAAAAAGGAGAAGGCAAGCAATATGATCACAGTAAGAGTGGCCGATGGGAAAACAGTCCAAGGGGAAGTTTGGAAAACCACACCTTATCAAGTGGCAGTTGAAATTAGGTAAACTATAGTTTGGAAAAGATATTCAGTATTAAGTAATTGTACCAGAGCCTGGTGAAAATGTTTTCTTAGGGACTGCTAAAATATTTTTTCCTGTTCAGTTGACTAAATTAAATGTAATTTTTTTACTCTAGCTTCTAAAAAGGCCCTTTAAATAAGTAATTGAATGTCAGAACATAATCTCTTCTTGTTCTAATAAAAATATATAGTAGAGAAAAAAATCTATAATCCTTGGCAGGCCACATTACACTAATTTTGTTCATCAATCAAGTTATCTCCATGAGTATTTATAAGTCTTTTAATTATAGATTGAAGATATGTGTGTTAAAACTGTTATCAGTCCTGGAATATTACTTTGACCTTTCTAGAAATTAGATACATTAGTGAAATTGGATTGTTTTGACTAATGTTAATTTCCTAGCATTAAGTGCAATTATATGGATGCCATAGCGCAAAACTGCCATGTAAATGAACGTTTATTATTTAAAAGGCAAATTGTTTCAACAATTGAAATTCTCAGATTTCCTTTGAAAACTGTGGCTAAGATTGTATTTCTGATTCATCCTATCATATGATGTATCCTAAAAGCCCTCCAGCCTGTTTCCATGTTTTTTAGGAGAGATGATGTGCTAGGGAAAAATGAGCTTTGAGGCAAAAACATGTTTATGTTGTCTCTTGAAGAGTCAGGTTGCATGTTAAATGGATTAGGTCAGCGTTTCCCCAAGTGTAATCTTCAGACCAACAGCATCAGCATACCTGGAAACTTGTTAGAAAAGCAAATTCTTGGGCCCCACCTCAAACCTACTGAATCAGTCAGTTATCTATGTTTTTATGAGCCGTTCAGGGGCTTCTAATGCAAGCTAAAGTTTAAGAACCACTCACTTAGGCTAAACTGCTATAACTGAGACCCCGGAAGACAGTGGCTTAAATACGATAGACATCAGATTCTCTCACGTAACTATCTTGAAGCAACCACTCCAAGCTGGCGGACATCTCTGGTACCTGCAATCATTTATGGACCCAGCTTCCTTCCATCTTGTTGATCTGCCATCCCCTGGGTAGGTTTTTTTCATGTGTAGTAGTGGAAGCTGGATTCCATTTCTGGACCCCTCTGCAGGCAGGGGAAAGAGAGGCTGAAGAACGATGATGCTTTGAGGCCAAGCCCCCCCCCAGTGGCTCGATTCTATTTCCATTTGCATCCTATTAGCTCACATTTAGTCACATGGCCACACCTAGCTGTAAGAAAGAATGGAATGTAGCTCCATTGGCTGGCCAGCCACATGTCCGCCTAAAGCACTCACATCATAGAAGAGAGGAATGGTTTAAGGGTCGAGGACAATAGGGAGTCCACCACAGTCTGCCCCTCCAACATCGAGATATCTGTGGGTACTCTTCTTTCAACATCCAACACACCTGCTGCCCAAGTGAGGTAACTCCAACTCCCGTAGCTCAAAGCCCAGGATTTCTGAGTGACATGCAGAACACCCCTATCAGGCTGGCTGCTGATGTTGTATTCCAGCAACAAGTAAACTAATAAACAAGTCTGCTCATACCACATGTGTATACAATAAACACAAGACAATCACAATTAAAGTATCTATTTGGAAAAAAGAAGAAGGAGAAATACAGCAGAAAGTGGCGTACAGATGTCATCAGATTCTGCACACAGTGATCGTGAGGCCCACAGCCTGGCAGCTGTTAGTGCTTAGGTCAGCCCATCTGGCCACCCTTTGTTTTCTGAAAGCAGCTGTCTTGTCCATACTCCTCCATGGGCCCTGCTTTTGAAAGTTCATAGTTGTCCGTCACCCTTGTTTGTCACATCTGAAGTACAGGAGAGTTTGTCCTCATGGGGGCTGTACAGTTTGGGCAGCCCAGTTCCTGCTGGTACACACTTGGAGGCTGAGGGTTCCTTTAAGGATCACACAGTCACAGGTAACTGCAAGCTGGGCTGATAGTTTATTTGGCAATACAGAGTTCCCTTGAACAGTTAACCATAGTAGGTTTCTGGTCTATTTGCTGCTATTCAGTTCCACATGAAAGTAATTTCACTTAAAGAATCTTAGAGATTTCTTGTCTTTTTATTTCATGGCTTTTGTATTTGGCACATTCCTCTCTCCCTCAATTTAATGGGCTGCAATCATAGGAAACAACAGGCTTGTGGAAGGTCAGAGTCCTTAATCTCTAATCCTTGCAGTTCCACTGACCCCTGTTATCTGTCTTTATGTGTGACCTTTGAGAAGGTCTGTCTGTGCCCATCGCTCCTGCTGTTTGGGACAGCAGATTGTTTTTCTAGTCTTGCACAGCTCCACATTTCTGGACTCTTAGTCAAATTGAGTTACAGGCCACAGGCAGAGGGAGCCTTCCTTGGCAAAGCCCTATCCCTTCTGTCTGTGCTTGCAAAGTAGATAATTCTCACCTGAACTTATCTCTTTCTGGTAGCATCTTGTTAAAAGCAATGAGAGTTATCCAGTGTATACCAATATTCCTCTCTTTTATATCTGCTGCCTCATATGCTACAAGCACTGTAACACATGGTTTGCCTACAACTGCCATAACAAAATATTTGACTTTCCCCATCTTAGCATCTATTTCCTTGTAACCCACTGCCTGTCTGCTAAGCCAATGCCCCACGTTTTGTGTTTTCTTACTTCCAAATCCTTATTTCTGCATTACTTAAGATATAGGCTAAGCTACTGCAACAAAGACACCACGAAAAGCTCAGTGGCTTAAATATGGTCAAAGTCTCTTTCTCATAAAGCAGTCTGGAGGTGAGTGGCCTGGGTTGGCATGGCAGCGCTTCTCCATACAGTCGTTTGGGGACCTTCTGGTTGCTGGGCTGTCTGGTACAGTCTACATGGTCCAGAGATGACAACACATGTGTATTCTAGTCCACAGAAAGGGGAGAGAGGATGGAGAAGTGCCCTCCACTGTCTTAAGGCTGAGGCACAGAAGTGCCACACATCACTTTTGCTTGTATTCATTGGCTCCAGACTTGGTCACATGGCCCCATCTAGCTGCAAGGAAGGCTGGAAAAGTCTTCCTGTAGAAGAAGAGCAGAATGGATTTGAGAGACAGTAAAAATGAAAATAAAACTCCTAATAAAAAATCTAACATTTATTAAGTTTTTATCATATGTATACACTATGTAATCCTTAATAGAAATGTAAATATCTTTTTATAGGTGAGAACACTGAGTTAATTGTCCAATGTTTAAACCGAGGTTGGCCTCACCTCTGCTTGTAATCACAATGCTGTACTGCTGCTCAAGTTAATTACAGAAATGCAAATTAAAACATTACATTGTAGAGATGATATAATTTATATATAATATAGTATAGTAATAGTATATAATATAGTATAGTATAATATAGATGATATAATTTATTTATAATACAGTACCTAACTGTATGAGAGCACAGAGACAAGGCATTCTTGTACTTTTGCTGGTAGGAAAATTTTGTGGTTTATTCCAACAGAAATCATGAAAAATAATGCATTTCCCTTGACCCAGCAGTTTTACTTCTGGAATTTTTCCTGAGAAAATAATTGGGTAAGGTATATGTTCAAGAATGTTCATTGCAGCATTATTTGTCATTGTCAAAACAAAACAAAAAAACAAAACCCATAAAGAAATAACCAAAATGCGTAGCAAATCTTGGTTCCTCTACAACTATTAAATAGCATGTTTTAGGAGATGATTTAGACATGTTCCCTGTCTCCTGTTAGGGAAAATGCTGTGATCTATAGTTAAGTTTAAGAAGTAGGTTATAATATAGCGTATACATAATGATACTGTTAAATCTTTTATATTCCTGTATATATGAAATAATGTGGAAGGACATACAATAAAATGTTAACAGTAATTTTTGTGTGGTAGGATTGTAGATGATTTTATTTTCTTCATGCTTCTCCTGTGCCTTCCAGGTTTCATCTCTTGTTATTTTGTCAATAGTTTGCAAACAATAAATGTTATTTAAAAGACACACGAAAGAAAGAAAAAGATCAACACTTCACTGGAAAATAGGCAAAGGAAATGGAGTGGTCATAAAAGTAAAAATAGCTAGTAAGCATTTACTAAAATTAATAATCAAAGAAATAAAATTAAAACGACAATTTTCAACATCACATTGAAAAATATTTAAAAAATCAGGGTGCATGGAAGTGGTACACTCAGATGATATTTATCAGAAATCTTTCAAAGATGCATGCCCTTTGACCTAGTAGTTTCATTTCCATGGACTTATTCCCAGAAAATAGTCACAGAAGTTACAAGACGCATGTGTGTGGATGTCTGTGCGGTGTACTCTATGAGAGCAAAACTTAAAGGTGATCTAAATGTGCAGGAGTGGAGGCTTCATTAATAAGCATGATACTTGTAGACTACTTTGGAAGTCTATCTAATGGCATGGCAGTGAAAAAACAGGCTGTAAAATTATGTTGGCAACTATGTTTTTTTGAAAGATATGTGTGTATGTGTGGGTAGATGGATGTAGAAAAACCACTGGACAGAAATGTACCAAAATGTTATGAGTAGGCTATTCTAATGTTATTTCTAGGTTTTTTTCTGAGATTAATATGTGACTTTTATTGTATTCTGTTTGCTTTCTCTGTTTTCCAAGTTTTTTACATAGAACGCTATTACTTTTGTACATAAAATAAAATGTTACAAAATAAAAAATATCTATCCTATTAGTTTACATTTGTACTTTCTATCCACTTTAAAAAAAAAACCCTGCAAATTATTTTAATCTTTTCTTTTAACGAGTCATTGTAGCAGTGATGAGGTTAACTTCCAAGTGGCTTTTCTCTTACTAGTCAAGAACTGGCTGAAAGCACAGTAATAGCCAAAGTAAATGGTGAATTATGGGACCTGGACCGCCCGCTGGAAGGGGATTCCGCTCTAGAGCTGCTCATGTTTGATAACGAGGAAGCTCAGGCTGTAAGTATTTAAAACCAGCCAACCAAACTCTGGGTAGTTACGTTGTAAACTACATTATGTGAGAAGCCACACACATGGTGGAAGTCAAGAATGACGAGTTTTTTGGGCTTCCAAGATTTAAAGTTTGAATATTGGTGTTTAATAAATAAATATTTCATAAATATTTGTGGAATAAATGTATACAAATGTATATGTTTTTAAAGTAGCCTATTGGTGTTTAATAAATAAATATTTCATAAATATTTGTGGAATAAATGTATACAAATGTATATGTTTTTAAAGTAGCCCGTATTTGTTATTTCTTAAAATGATTATTTTCTTAAGTTAGAAAGCTTTAGTTATTAAATCAATGTGTATTTGAAATGAATTTTTAATGGGCTCTTAAAAATCTACCTTGTAATTTGTGTAGGAGAATCAGAAGAAACTATCAAAACTGGAATGTCTTTTAAATAAGACATTTTTATTATTAAATTAAATAAATGCAATTTTCTATAAAATGAATACCACATTTCCACATAGGTTTCTATATACATTCTCACCTTAACTTTGCAATCGCCCTTCAAGCAGTTTATTGTCTCCCTAAAACCTAACCTGTGATTAGCTTAGGTTACATTAATTGTGAGGCTTATGCTAAATTTCTTAGTTTCTTAATCCAAACTATAAGAACCATAGTATAATTTCTGTTTAAAATATGCAAACTATACCCATTAAATATCTGAACAATACACTGTTAATAAAACCATATTTACAAGTGATTCAGAAAGTACAGGTGATAAACAGTTAAGTCTCAACTATCTGTAGCTATTAATAGATATGCCTCGGTTTTGTATGCACTACTGCCTGTGTGATATCTCCATTTAGATATTGTGCAAGAACTTTCAGTTGAGTACAGTCACCACAAAATTCTCGATTTTGATCCCAAAACTTATTTCGCCCGTTTGCCCATCTCATTGCACTACTCTGCCGCATACCTAGTTGCTCAACCTAGATCCTTGGAGGTTCTTGGTGATTACTCCCCCTGCCCTAACTCCTATCTCCAGTGTATGGGCAAGCCCAGTAGATTTTACTTTTCCTAATGTATCTGTAATCTGTCTGCTTTTCTCCCTCTCTGTGCTGCTTACCCAGGAATCTGCACTCATCTTGCTTAAAATGCCCGGTTGCATTTGGAATAAAACCCAAACTCCTCCCCAAGTCCTGCATGGTCCCTGGGCCCTTCCTTACCTCTCTAACATTTCTCAGGCTACTTGTTCCGTCCCTTACACATTAGCCACACAGGCCTTCCTGACTCCCTGTGAATGTAGGGCCTTCACTATTATTATTTATTACAGAGCCCCGTTCATCTTATATGATTATCCACTTACTGGTTTATTGCCTCTTACCCAGTAGGCTGTAACTGTGTGAGGGCAGTGACTGTATCTGTTTCTTTTACTATTGTCTCCCCAGTACCTAACACAGTGTTTGGCTCAACGAATATCTGGGTGCGGACAGAGCACCGCAGGGGAGATTCAGGCTGATGGTGGCAGTCAGCTTGCCATCCTGGCAGCTTCCAGCGGAGAGGTGCTCTGCCCCAAGGTTCTGTCCGCAGATCATATCCCAGCCTATTTCCATGCATCGGGATCGCACATAGCTGCTCAATCAGCTAACTCCCTCGGCTCCGATTTATCAAACAGCTTTCTAATTGTAATTTGTTTCCTATTTAACAAAGGGCGAGAAAGTGCTGTCAGAGTACTTGATTATGTTGCTCCTTTGGCACCTATGTTTATTTGGTGACTTTAGTTATAGTTTATTCATAAACTAAAACTAACTCCTTGGGAATTCAAAACCAAATCAACTTTCTGAACTTGTAGGGCTGACAACATGGACTGCAGTTAATTAACCCATGTGTACACTGCTCAGGGGTCTCAGGCAGCCAGCAGGCATTCCCTGGCAACACCATTTTCTTCCTAAGCCATCTTTCAAACTTCCACAGTCACACGCTATTCAGCATATGAAGTCTGCTGTGGAGATGCAAATTCTCGTTAACTTTAGTGATGTCATGAACAGTGCGTTAGCTCTCTGCATCCAGCTCAGAGAGGCTGCGCCCTGGACAAGGAGGAGGAGACTAGCATCTGGCACTCCTCGGCCTTCCGCCCACCCTGGGCCTCAATCGGCTTTGCACGCAGCTGCTCTGCTCGGTGTTCCAACCAGATGGTCTCATTCCCCATGGTTAATATGCATAGAAGAAAGGATGTGGTAGCTGAGCTTTAGATGTGACCCTCAGCAGAGCAGCTTTACACTAGAACTGAGCAAGTGGCTCTGGTGGAATGCCAGGGAGTGCTCAGAGAACATTCTCTTTCTTCTAAGTGGATATCGAAGATTTTCTTTTCAAATTGATGTTGCCCTTAGGTCATGCCATTTATCTTCTTAAAATTTATCCACTTGCTTACTCACATTATTTTACCACTAATTTTCTATGACATAATTTTGGTAGCTAATGGCCTCTCTGTCCATGCCATGCAGGTGTACTGGCACTCCAGTGCTCACATTCTTGGGGAGGCCATGGAGCTTTACTATGGAGGCCACCTGTGTTACGGTCCACCCATTGAAAATGGATTTTATTATGACATGTTCATGGAAGACAGGTAACACCACTAAAAACTGGCTTCTGAATGCATGTGTTTATATTTCACTGTTTTGTAATGGTTACATATTAGCTTACTAATTATATACAATTGACCCTTAATGCAGAGATTAGGGGTACTAAACCCCCATGCAGTTGAAAATCTGAGTATAACTTTTGTCTTCCCCAAATTTAACTACTAATAGCCTACTGTTGACTAGAAGCCTTACCAATAGCGTAAACAGTTGATTAGCACATATTTTGTATGTCATATGTATTCTTACAATAAAGTAAGCTAGAGAAAAGAAGATAGTATTAAGACAATCCTAAGGAAGAGAAAATTGATTTATTGTTCATTAAGTGGAAGTGGATCATCATAAAGATCTTCATCTTTGTCATCTTCATGTTGAGTAGGCTGAGGAGGAGGAGGAGGAGGAAGAGGAGTGGTTGGTCTTAAGGGTGTCTCAAGGGTGGCAGAGACAAAAGAAAATCCATGTGCAAGTGGACCCATACTGTTCAAACCCATGTTGTTCAAGGGTCAACCACATTGCATAATATGATTGTAGATTGGTTAACCATTTTCAAAAACTATTTTTTAATGAGTTTAGATTCAAGGGTAACTTCTCAAGATTTTCTTTCTTTTCCCCAGAAGGACATGATATACTATTTGTGTAATCTGGGGCTTGCTAGAGGATGGTACTAGCAAGAATCGAAAGCTTAATTCCTAGAGAGCAGCTAGTTCATTTCTGCTCCATGATAGTCAGGGTCACCATCTACCTTGGCCAAACATCTGACGCAGTTGAGTGCCAGGCGGGGATGGTTCACAGAGGCCTCCCATTCCATGGGTCTTTGCTTGAAATCATCACAACTGGCCAGCCCCAGTCGACCTCCTGCCCTGTGTTCCTCATAGGTCTTAAGAATACCACCAGCTGCCAAAACTGAAACCTCAGGTCCTTCCAATTCCTACCTACTCCCCACCACCACCCTGTCATCCAGCTGTTCAATCCAGTTCTGCCAATTTATCTCCTAACTAGTTCTCCTGTCTTCCTCTCCTTCTCTCACTTCTGCCTTAATAATAGCTCTTGCCTGGACTAGTATGGTGCATTTTGCTTTACCTGTTTCCTCCATGCTACTTAATGACCTCCCTAATGGAACATCCAACACTCTGAAGCTACTACTTACAGAATTGTCTAGTTTGAACCATTTTTCCTCACAACCATGAACTATGGTTACCTACAGCAATTCTGACCCCTAAGTTTGTGTACGTTTGTTTCCACAGCAACAACGAATTCTCCAACTCTTCAGATACCAACTGGGTGTCTAATGATTCAGTTCGATTCTGGCGCTATCTACCCTGAGTTAGTACAGACCCCACAAGTTAAGGGCTCAGTCCCACAAGACCACCCCCACTTCAGATGCCAGATGCAAGTCTAGGCCTCCCATACTTCTGACCATCTGGCTATAAATCAGGAGTTCCTGTGATATCCTCCTTGGGTTTGATAATTTGCTAGAATGGCTGACAGAACTCAGGAAGGCACTTTATTTATGTTTACCGGTTTAATATAGAGGATACAGATGAACAGCCAGGTGGAAGAAATGCTTAGGGTGAGGTATGTGGGAGGGGCATGGAGCTTCCATGTCTTTCTGGGCACGCCACCTTCCCTACACCTTGATGTGTTCACCAACGTGGAAGCTCTCTGAACTCCATGATTTAGGGGTTTTTATGGAGGTTTCATTATGAGGCGCAATTGATTAACGCATTGACCATTGGTGGTAACCCAATCTCTAGCCCTTCTCCTCTCCCCAGTGCACGTGGGGGTCTGAAAGTGCTAACGCTCTAATCATGCCCTGTATCTTTCTGGTGACCAGCCCCCATCCTGAAACTATCTAGGGGCCTACAGCCACCAGTCATCTCATTAGTACACACAAGACACTCTTATCACTCCAGAGATTCCAGGGTCTTAGAAGCTCTGTGCCAGGAACCTGGATAATTTTCTTATTGAATCGTAATATCACTTCCAACTTCATCTCTTATTACTACCACTCCAGGATTCATTCAACAAGTTATTTTTGGCTGCCCACTGTGTGCTCTGTGCTTGGTTGTGCTGGCAATTCCACAGTGAACAAATCAGTCTGTCCTCACGGAGCTAACAGTCTGGTTGGAGAAAATAGTAAATAAACAAGCAGCCATCTCCTACCAGGTGGTGATGAGTATATGAAGGAACATCAGCCAGGCAAGGGGAGGTGTGTGCCATGGCAGGCAGATGGTCAGGAAGGGTCAAGTGGCATTGAAGCAGAGACCAGAATGGAGGGAGGAAGCAAGTCCTGAGGATACTGTGGGCATTCGTGGACATCTAGGGGAAGAAAATTCCAGACCTCTGTGGGACTGCTCTGGTGTGGGGTAT
>RJWJ010025673.1:0-23658 GCA_004363605.1 Indri indri | reverse complement strand
AATAAGTTACTTTTAATATCTTCTAAAAATGATGACTGACTTTTTTGTATCATTATGAACTCCTGATTGAAATAGTTTAATATTTCTCAATCCACTGCAGTTAAGATCTTTCCTGATGCTCCCATTGCATCATTTTCAGTCACTGAGTCCCTGCTCCAGCTGGCGCCCAAGTCCTTTAGACATAGTGTTCTCATCTCAGGGAGCTTCCTTGATTTCTGGTCTAGAAATGCTCATCTTGTTTCCTTTATGAACCCACCAACTTTCCTGGGTACCCTCTCCCTGGTTATTTTGAAAATCATCTAAGACATAGATTTTAGCCTGATAACAACTACTTTTTCAAGGAGTCCTGGTTCTTTCCCACTTGTGCTGGCACATCAGGACCACAACTGGGCTCTGGGGTGATTATTCATTACTTGATCTCTCTTTGTTTTTAGGTCTTTCTAATGGACAGAGCTAAAAAATATACATTTTTAAAAAATAAATAGCATTATGAGTTTATACTGACACTTCCAATTAGAAATCAGGACTACAGAGATGTTATTTAACATTATTGATCTTACGTCAGTATTTCTTTTAGCCTATGCCCCAAATCTTAGCTCTTAATAACACCAGTGTAACTGCTCCTTCACTCTGCCTCACACTGAACACACAACAACCTCATAATAATAGTATCACAATACCACCAATGATGCGATTACTAAAACAGCTACATTTTTTGTTTTATAGTTTGTTCTCCCCAGGATCTGTTCCACTCCGAATGTGCGACCAAATGACTGGGTTTTAAAGTTCCTTGAAATATTTCTTCTCTGAATGGTTATGTCAAAAATTGAATTACATAGCTATTATTTATTTTGTTTTATTCTTATTTCTAGGATCATTTTTTAAAAGTTAATTTTATAATTATATAGATACCTGATTATAAAATCTAATTTATAAAATAAAGAATATTCAACGAAGTTTAGCTTAAATTGTTGATCTTTTTACCTTAGTCTCATGTAGGCAACCTTAACAGTGTGTGTATGTGTGTGTGTGTATACAGACACACAAATACATGTATACATCCATATACATCCACACACACACACATATGTATTTGTACTCCCCTTCTCCTTAGATAAGTGATAGTACTTTTGAGAATGCTTTTCCTCATTGACATTGGTACAATATCTTAGAAGACAACCTGTCATGCCAGAAGCTACTGTAAAATAAAAGCCAGGAATGTATGGATATGATATATCTGGTAAATACAAAGCTGAAGTCCATTACATAGTGTAGTGAACGTTTATGTTGTTTTAGGGCTTTTTAAAAATGAAATTCTTAATTGCTATTTACTTGCTTTTTTTGTTTGTGGCTGGTCTTGCTAGATAAAAATGGTTCTTTGGTTCGTCTGAGTTAAAGATTCCTCTTGAATTCTGATAGAGTTTCATACAGGTTGTTATAAGAACAGCCTGCACAATTTCCATGTGCACTCACAGCCCTCGTGCTACGTGCCCACCTGGTGTGAGAAGACGTTGGCTTTCCAATGTATTAGCAATTTAGAAACACAGTTTCCTCTTTTGTTATTTTCAATTTAATGTACTGCTTTTTGCATTTAGCAGAGTCGGTAATAAGTGAAACTGGATTAGTCAATTTCACTGTGGATTACTGTCCAATTTAAGTCAGTTTTCTTTTTCCTGTGCTCTGGAATTAGCATAATGAAATAAGATCTGGCACAGAAAGGAAAACAAAGGCCATTTTCCAGGTTATATGTTGTGGTTTTTTTTTTTTTTTTTTAAACATATTATGTTTCAATTCTGTCATGAAAATTAATGCTCCCTTATCACTGCAAACAAAATAGAATTTCAGGTTCTTTTTGATCACACTAAGTCTGGGAAATGGAGTTAGTTTTAACCAGAGGCAGCTTGCACATACCAATGAACTTTATGTGTGGATCCAACAATGAACATTTTCAAAACCGGTGGGTGTTTGGGTGGCAAGGATGTAAGAAGAGAACCTGGGATGGAGGACTAAGGAACTTCCATGAATGGACACTATGTGGTGTGGAATTCAGGTGGCTAAATTGCAATGTGTGAATCGCCCCACTTGAATTGGAGCATAGATACTTTATGAAGCCTATGCAAACACATACCTAATTATATAACTAAACCTTTTAAATATAATAGAATAAAAAATTAATATTCTTGCTAAAATCTCATTTCAAAACTCAAAATCATTTAACATTATTTTAACAAACTACCAAAAATTGAAACTAAAAAACAAAAAAATTAGGAGGCAAATGTCATTTACTAAAAAGAGATTCATTTCTGGCTTCCTTTAAATACAGTCACGCATCGCTTGATGGGGATATGGTCTGAGAAATGTTTCCTTTGGCGATTTTGTCATGTGAACATCACGGAGTGTACTTATACAAACCTAGATGGTATTGCTTACTACCCATCAAGGCTAAATGGTATAGCCCACTGCTCCAAGGCTACAAATCTGTATAGCATGTTACTGTACTGAATATTGCATGCAATTGTAACACAATGGTAAGTATTTGTGTATCTAAACTTATCTAAACGTAGGACAGTAACACCTTGTACTACTAGAGCTATGACATAGATGATAAGAATTTCTCAACTCCACTGTGATCTTATGGGACCACCATTGTATCCTCAGTCTGTTGTTGACCAAAATGTTTTATTTGGCACATACTTGTAACAAAATCCCTGACGTTGTCAAAAATTAAGTCAGTTCACTAATGTTTGATTTAGCTACAGCATTATACATAGCTGTTAAGTAAGAGTAGGTATTTTAATGATGATAATTTTTATAGACATGTCCAGTGAGATTATTGGTGACCTTGAGAAATCAATTGCAAATATGTGTGTGGTAAGTAGAAGATGGTGAGGAAGTAGAGAAAGCTGATGTAGTTTACTCATGCTTTTATTATAAAATAATATTTATTACTCTTTTAAGAAGTCTAGGTGTATGTGGAAATGAAGTAGAATGGTAATGTGAAAATGCAAGATCAAAGGACAATTTTCTGGCAAAGGTTTTGTAACTAGAATGCAATTTATTTTATTTCTATTTAAATTTTTAATAAAAATAAATTTTTACAGATAATACATTCATTTTGGTAAAAAAACAAAACAAGGTAAAAGAGGAATGTTTCCCTCTAAGGCAAGTTCCATTTCCTCTGGTTTTTGCCTTTTGGTTGGCAGGAGGCAACCACGTATATTAATTTTTTATATATTTTTCCTTTATTTATGCAAATATAAGCATAATATATGAATGTATATCATCTATGTTTACTATTTACTTTTGAAAAATTGTATATGTCCAATATTTAAAAAGTTTGCATTTTCAGATGATTACTACTGTGCTCATACGTAGTGTCTATTATTTCCCCATTATGAACATTAGAAAATAAGCCTATATATTCTCATGTTCTTTATCCATTTCCTCTCTCTCCTTTATAGCCCCCAAATTTAGTCAATGGTATTTTCCTTAGTGTTTATCACTGTACTCTTAAAATATGCTTATATTTTTCCTATTTGACTTGCCAACATTAAAGGCTCTTTTGACTCTTAGCTGCTAAAGATGAGATATCAGCAAATTTACTTTATGTGCAATTTCTCACACCCTCTCCCACCCTTCGTGTTGTTGGGTGTTTTATTTCAATGTTATCAAGCCACCTTGTATTTCCACACTATTCTGGTACCCTTATCCCCATTTTTTTTTTAAATTTTAGTTGTATCAAAAAACATTCATTGCTCACCACCAGTGTTTTACTAAACTTTCTCCAGTTATTTCTTGCTTGGGTAAAATTACTGTAACTATTTCTTCAAGTAGAATTTACGGAAAAAGCATTCCCTGAGTTTTTCTATTAATATTTTAAACTATTTGTAGTTTTTTACATATAGCTGTTTATATTTTATATGCTTAAAGGATAGCTGGGCTAGATATAAGATCCTTGACTTACATTCTCTTTAACTTTAGTATTTCTTTCTTTTCTTTTCTTTTTCTGAGGAGAAGGAAACGAGTTTATTAATTTGCCAGCAAATGAGGAGGTTGGCAGGTTCCTGTATCAAAGTACCAACATCCTGCTTCTAAGCAGAAGTACAGAGCTTTAAAAGGTTCTGATTAATCCCATAATCCCATTTTTGGCTAAAATAACCTCATGGACTCTGCCTACCTTTAGTATTTCTTATATGTTGCTTCACTGTCCTTTGGCATTGGATACTGTGACACAGGGAGAAGTCTGATGTTAGCCTGATCATATGGAGAATTTTTTCCATAGAAGTGACTTCACCTTTTGTCCTATATCTGGAGTCATCTTTCATTATCTTTAACATCAATCACTTTACTAGTATATATTATGGAGTTGAATGTTCTGGTCAGTTTTCCCTGGGACAAAATATAGGCTCATAGTCTTTCTATATTCAGAAAAATTTCTTGAATTACATTTTAATACATTTGTCTTTGTTGCTGGTTTTTAAGATATCCAAATATGAGTTGGGTGTGGTGGCACATGCTTGTAGTCTCAGCTACTGAGAAGGCAGAGGTGGGAGGATTGCACGAGCCCAGGAGTTCCAGGCTGTAGAGCACCATGGTCATGCCTGTGAATGGCCACTGCACTCCAGCCTGGGCAATATAGAGAGACCTCAACTCTAAAACAAAACAGAACAAAACAAAACAAAAACAACAACAACTGATTATGAATAATGAATATGTTGACTACTCTTTCCTATCTTCTCTACATGCCTTCTAGCTCTTTATTTCTATTTTAGTTATTTATTTTTTGCATTTCTATCTACTTTGTTCCTTCATGTGGTTACTGATAGCCACAGCAGCTATTCTCCTTGTACTCTTTCTGATCATCTACATTCTGAAATCCTATTGCTTTCTTTCTCTTCTTTCTCTGGGTTTTATAAGCTTGTGTTTCCCATCTCTATATTGTGTGGCCATTTCCCCCCAGAGCTCTTAGTTTTCTGCTTTGTGGTCTTCCTTCTTGTAGTGATTGCTTCATAACTCATTTTAATGATGTGATCCTTGGCTAAATCTTCAGCTACAACTTTGTAATATTTTTCTCATGCTTTTCTCCTGTTGGGAAGTTTTACAATTTTGTTTTTTTTTTTAATACATTCTCAGTGGTACTTTTCTATAGATTCTGTGCCACTGTTCTTTTATAACTCAAGGTTAAATGGATTAGATTTTTCTGGACCAGCTATTTGCAGGAGGTTTCCATGGTTGGGGCTCAGGACATGTAGGGGTGAGGCAAAGGACTTACAACTCAAGGGCTCTATCTTCTGCTGCCAGAGAAATAGACAATTTATTCCAAGTACGACACTTCTGTGTGCTTCTCCCCATGGCTTCTCAATAGGCCTCCTCCTTCTTCCAAAATTAACTTGGTCCAGGAGGGTTTCTGCACACCAGCTCTGGGCTCATGGGTGGCTATTTCTATGGAACTTATTTCACGGATATTTCACTAAATGGTTTTTCACATTAGCCACACTCTCCAGTTCCTCTGTCACTTTGCATGGCATCTTTATTCACTGTGTCTTCCAGATAATCCCAGCTCTGTTCTCGGTAGCTCCCCTTTTGGCTTTTGTACTTTAGGATATGGCCTTTATCTTTAGGAAATACATTTGTGTCAGTGCCGCCTGGGGTGTCCCACACTAAGATCCCTTAGCATTTTGTCTACTGCTCGTTAATACTCTGGCCAGAGCCCTTACAGCTCTGCCCTAGTCCCAGCAGCTTTACGCATTCTTGTTCCACTTTAAATGGAGTGTTTGTGCCTTTTTGTATGCACTCCCCCTCTCCCATTATTTCTTTCTAAGGCTTCCTAAAGGAAAAGGGGTGATTATGGTTTAAATTCTTGCCATTACATAAGAGGATCTTTTTTGTTAGATTATTGTTATTTTTAAAAGTGATAATTGAATACAGTAAATAGTCAAAGATAAAAAGAGAATGGAATGCCAGAAACCAAAATTGTGATAAGGAAATATAAACAAAGAAGTTTTTATAATAACTATACATAAACAAATTGGATAAATTAGAAAACTGTGTAAATTCCTAGAAACATATACCCTACCATGACTGAGCCAGGAAGAAATAGAAAATCTAAACAAACTAATAACAATAAGGAGACTGAACAGTATAAAAAGTCTCCCATCAAAGAAAAGTCCCAGACCTAATGGCTTCATTGACAAATTTTACCAAATGTTTAAAGAAGAATTAACACCAATCTTTCTCAATCTCTTTAAAAAGGCAAAGAGGAGGAAACACTTCCAGCATTATTTTTTTATGAGGACAGCATTATTCTGATAGCAAAGCCAGACAAGGACACTACAAGAAAAGAAAATTATAGGCTAATATCCCTGATTTACATAGATGAAAAAAATCCTCAATAAAATACCAGCAAACTGAATTCCGTAGCACATGAAAAACACACCATGATCAAGTGGAATTTATCCCTGGAATTACAGGGATGGTTCAACATTTATAAACCAATAAATGTGATATACCATATTAACAAAATGAAGGAAAAATTATATAATCCTCTCAATAGATGCAGAAAAAGCATCGGACAAAATTCAACATCCTTGTGTAATTAAAAACTCCCAACAAATTAGGTATAGAAGGAATGAACCTCGACATAGTAAAAGCCATATAGGACAAGCCCACAGGTAGCATCATATTCAATGGCTTTTCCTCCGAGGTCAAGAATAAGACAAGTGTGCCCACTCCAGCCACTCTTATTCAACAGAGAACTGGAAGTCTTAGCTAGAGCAATTAAGCAAGAGAAAGAAAGAAAAGGAATTCAAATTGAAAGAAGCAAATTGTCTCTGTTTGCAAATGACATGATTTTATATACAGAAAACTCTGAAGACTCCACCAAAAAGCCATTAGAACTATATAATAAACAAATCCAGTGAAGTTGCAGGATACAAAATCAATACACAAAAATCATTGCATTTCTGTAATGGCCCCCCAAGGAAAAAGAAACAAGAAATTAAGAAAACAATTCCACATACAATGGCACAAAAAAGGTAAAATTCTTGGGAATAAATTTAATCAATGAGGTGAAAGATCTTCAAAGAAAACTATAAAACATAAAAAAATTCAAAATGATGCAAATAAATGGAAAGATATCCCATGTTCATGGATTAGAAGAATTAACATTGCAAAAATATCCATACTACCAAAGTGATCTACAGATTCAATGTAATCTCTATTAAAAATTCTAATATTTTCCACAGAAATAGAAAAAAAGTCCTAAAATTCATATGGAACCACAAAAGACTCAAAATAACCAAAGCAATCTTGAGCAAAAGAACAAAGCTGGAGGTATCATGTTACCTGATTTCAGAATATACTACAAAGTTATCAAAACAGCATGGTACTGGCATAAAAACAGACATACGGAATGAAACAGAACATAGCCCAGAAATAAATCCATACATTTACAGTCGATTTATTCTTTGACAAAGGTGCCAGGAATGTATGATGGAGAAAAGCAATCTCTTTAACAAATGTTTTTGAAAAAACTGGATATCCGCATGCAGAAGAATGAAATTGAATCTTTATCACACACCAAATACAAAAATTGACTTAAAAATGGATTAAAGACTTTAACATGAGACCTAAAACTCTACAATTACTAGAAGAAAACATAGGAACAAATCTTGTTGACATTGGTCTGCACAATGATTTTCTAGATATGATCCCAAAAGCTCAGACAATAAAAGCAAAAATGTACAAATAAGATTCCATCAAACTAAATGCTTCTGCATAGCAAAGGAAACTATTAACAGGATGAAGAGACAACCTATAGAATGGGAGAAAATGTTGCAAATCATAATCTTATAAACAGTTAATAGCCTGATTAAAATATACTAGTATAATATAATATAAACAAATAGCTTGACTAAAAAAATGGGCATAGGGTATGAATAGGTATTTCTCCAAATAAAATATGCAAATACCAACAGGTATATGAAAGGATGCTCAACATCACTAGTCATTGGGGCAATGAGAATCACAACATTCTCCTTAAATGGCTATTATCATAAAGACAAAAGATAACAAGTGTTGGCAAGGATGGGGAGCAAAGGAAGCCCTTGTACACTGTGGGTGGGAATGCAAATTGGTACAGCCATTACGGAAAACAGTATGAAGGTTCCTCAAAAATTTAAAATAGAACTAGCATATGAGGCAGCATTCCCACTACTGGGTATATATGTGAAAGTAATTAAACCAATATCTTGAAGAAATGTTTGCACTCTTATGTTCAGTGCAGCATTTTTCATAATTGCCAAGACATGGAATCAACCCAAATGTCCATCGGTAGGCGAATGGACAAAGAAACCCCCCCCCACACACACACACATACACACAATGGGATATCTTTTAGAAGAAGGAAATCCTGTCATTTGCAACAACATGGATGAACCTGGAGGATATTATGCTCAGTGAAATAAGCCAGACCACAAAAAGACGAACGGTGCATGATCTCACTTACATGTGGCATCTAAAATAGTTGAACTCATAGAAGCAGAGAGTAGAATACCAGTTGCCAGAGGATGGGAGATGGGGGTAATGGAGGGATGTTGGTCAAAGGGTACAAAGTTTCAGTTAGGCAGGATGAATAAGTTCTGGAGATCTAATGTACAGTGTAGTGACTATAGTTGACAATACTGTATTATGTACTCGAAATTTGCAAAGAAAATGGATCTTACATGTTCTCATTATACACACAACAAAAGATAACTATGGGAGGTGATGGTAATGTTATTTAGCTTGATTGTGGTAATCATTTCACAATTACATGTATACCAAAATATTAGGCTATACACAATAGATATATACATTTTTGGGATAAATTATGCCTCAATAAAGATGGGAAAAAATAAAGGATCAAGTTCTTGAGAGATGCAAAAGACTGTAGTGTCAATAACACACATCCTTCAAGACAGGAGGGAAGAGACTAGGTTAACATGCAAGGGTATGCTGAGATGATGGGAAGCATTTGTTTTTGGGTGAAGAGGAAATGAGATTAGGAATTCATGCAAGATGAAATAGAATTTCTCTACAAGGCAAAAAAAAAAATGACTCCTTGAGAACTAGGCATTTGGAAGTAATGCTGGGTGTTAAAAGATGAATCCAGAATCACTTGCTGTTGGATATTAAAGAAGGAGTTAAGAAATGATAAATAAATGTTTTTCTAGGCAGTTTAATTGAGCTTAAATAGATGATTTAGGAGATAACAGAACGCAAATTTTCCTGACTTTTCTCTTCATACTCAGCAGCTGGGCGTTAACAAATCTGGGGGGAAAAAGGATGAAAGGGTCAGGATTAAAACTGGTATAATGGAAATTCCAGGAGTTCATGGGGTGAGAGAGTCTACAATGCTTAAGGAGGTCATGCTGAAACGGTAACCGTGAGGTCTGCGATGGTCTTAGAACTTCAGCTTTAACCTAAATCATGCTCCATCAACCACAGGTCATTCATGATTCTGTTCAACCACCCCTACAGAATTATAAAGAACAACGCTTCATCAAGTGTAAGAATAAATGAATTCTCTGGCTATTTTTCATAGTTATAAGCATTTATATAAATATTATATAAAGTATAAAATTCTTCATAAAATATCATGGTGCACAATGTTAGATTCATCTGTGTAGATGTTCCCTGGTCCCCAGTTCCCAGTGTCAAGAGTGAGTACTGGCACCGAGTTGAGCCAATGACAGAGTGATCACAAACACAGAGCAATTTTGTACAGTTGATCACATAAAAGAAGGAATGAAAGCAAAGAAGGAAGCTACACAAAGTGAAAATATGTTCCAGAGAGAGTGGAACGGGTCATTCTTCAGGAGTGGAGAAAGACTCCCAACTGAGAACAGGCTGCCTTTTGTAAGCTCACTAGTTTGTCCCGCTTTTCTCCTGGAAGGATTGGTTGTCGTTTCCCACCTTTTGGGGTGATTGACAGGTTGGGGTTATATCACAGATTACATAACAGGTAGGTTATGTAACAGTTTCCCTTTCTGTGCATGTATCTTCCCCGGAATCCTTCATGAAAACTCCACCTGTGTTATGCTAATTAGATGGTAATGAGCTCTAGGTCAGTTAAAGGTTACCGGGAGCTCCTTACTGTGTATGTTCCCACTAGGGAACAGTTCCTAGCCACAATTTGGTTCCTAGCTACAACTCTGTTCCCACTGTCCACCCTTAGCCATTTCCTTGCCTGCCTTACCACCCTTTTGCCCTCCTCCAGACCGAACAACAACATTCAATGTATTAGTCAAGCGCTCTGATATATCTCAATATAAAAATAATTTCAGGTATATAAAACCTAGTCAAAACATTTTGGATCAGAAGACTCGCTTCATTTGAAAAGCGCATTCTCGTCCTTTCTATTTTAAGTAAATTAATCTCATTTAATCAAATAAAGCCAAAGTTTTCTTGTGTCAGTGAATTTTGCTTATATTTCAAGTTTAGATTGTGCTGTGAATGTGTCAGCTCTATGTGAATGTGCATGTGTGTTTATATCAGAAGTTTCTAAGTAGCCTTTTTTTTTCCATTCACAGAAGTGCACAGGCTTTCATTCAGTAATGTATATCTTATGTAAACTGTGATGAAATCTTCAGCTTTGCAGTCCTAAAATAACCCAAATTAGAACAAAGCTATGCCAACATATGCCTAAATCACAAACCAACTCTGAGAGTGAATGAGCAGAATATTCAAAAACGAAGCTGAACAGTCATTCAAAAACGTACCAAATCCCATAGAGAAACTTCTAACCAAAGCAGAAAATATTGGAAGGTGCCGCACTTTCAGTAGGTAAAAAGCTGGGATTCTGGTCATAGGATCTGATCAAATTCAAGCTGTTGAATCATCAGAGTCAGTTATTTTAAAAAGTGGCATAAATCCTTGTGATACTTAACTTGTCTGTAACTTAGAGAAATTATCCCTACTTGAGATTCCCTTGACTTAATCGTGTCATGATCCAGGTTCAGGGGAAGAAACTCTAGTCATTAACTACTTGCTCACTTCTAATTTTAAGTAACTCTGACATATGGAAAGCAAGAGTTTGAATCCGTCTTTTCCCAAATGAGTGTCACTTCCATGACAAATTTTCATAACAAAGTTCTGCCTCATCTCATATTAACGTTTTAACGCATAGAAAAGTTTTCAAAAACATCAGCCTCTGGTTTTTAAGGGAGACATTTAAGGCAACCTTATAATAGCTGCTTGACAAATAATAGACTTATAAGCACAGAAAGAAGACAAAACGCTGACTCCCAGCTGTTGCAATTGCTTGTTTGTTGCTGCTGTTTTGTTTTAAACCCTGGCTAGAAAACTCTTAAAGGGGGTTAAGAATGCTGATTTAAACATTGGAACACATACATTTTTTTCCATTCTTTAAAAGTTAATCTTTCTGCAAGTACTTATTGTTGAAAATTGTCTAGAGTTTTAGAAGTAAAGAGGGAGACCGTGGCAATAGTGGTAGGATTAAAAAGAAATCAGTAATATTTTATACTTGCTTAAGAAAACAAAGGAAATCAAATCAACAGAGTAATTTCTGCCTCTCAGAGAGGCAATTTAGCAGCTTGACTATATAGGAAATTGTGGGTTTAGGGGGAAATATTTCAGATTCAAACATTACAGGAAAGTTACCCAAGGTGGTCTTTAAAGCATCTTATACACTATTTTGCACAGCACCGCATAGTTTAAAACAGGGGTTGTTAAGTACAGAAGGCTGCAGAATCTCTATAGGAGAAAGCGGGGTAGAGAAATTATACTTAACACATAAGATGTGCAGAAAGAAATAATCCGGGATAGTTTAGGAAATAATTAGTCATGTACCCACTTTCTTCTTTCTTTGTTCTCTCCAGTTAAATTGCTTTTACACATACATGAGCTATTAATATTTGTTCAATAAATGAATGCCATAATGCCACAATTAATCACAACCACTAGCACTACTACAATGTAAAGAAAGACAATGAACAAAGTAAATGGAGAAAGCAGATGTTAGATCAATGTATCGTCCAAACGTGGTGGTTGCAAGTATAGACTCTAGAATTTGCACCCACGTAGGTTCAAATCCTGATTTTATCACTTCTTGCTGTCTGTTGCTGGGAAAGTCATTAAAACTTTCTTTACCTTGATTTTCTCATCTATATTATGGGGATAACTATAGCATCTACCTTACCCAGCTATTGTGAGGATTAAATGTTATAAGCCATGTTAAGTACTTAGCATAATATTGACATATAGTAAAGACAAAATAAATATTAGCTATCATCATTAGGTTATTAATAAAACATTATTGTAGAATAAGCTGCCTTATATGGGGTGAATCACCTCAAAGTTAATTATTTCAAAATCACTTAAATCCTGGAATATTTTATCAATTTGTACCTCCACCTGGGAATAAATAATAAAAATGTTAGTGACATAAATAAAAATATAAGTTCATTTACAAGTTATATATTTAAAAAAAAAATTGTGAAAGCCGAGGTGATTCAGGGGCCCGTGTCCACTTACAGTAAAACAAACCCAGGAGTTGGGCTGTTGAACATCTGGGGATGTGCAGGAGGCCCGTTGGTTCTCGTGAAAGAGGCTCATTGAACTTTTAAAGGGAATCTTTTGAAGTGTTTGTGATGGCTGAGAACACAAGTTAGGAGACATTAAATGAAAAGAGAAAGGGGAAAATAACTTCTTTTCTTTAGTCAACTGAAGCCTAACTGGAGGAATGAAGGTGGGAGGGTGGATATAAAACAGGTTTGGGTCCAGTTGACTCTACCTCTGATTTAGTTTGTTCTTAGTACAATCAAAAGTTACTTTAAAGTCCTATGAGCACAGACTTTCAACCAGCAGCCTGTGATCTAGTCAGCCCAGTCGGAACAGAAATGCAAGACTTCGCTTATCTTACCAGACCAGGAAATTGAACCTCCTATGGGATGTTGATATTGACTTAAGATTAGCGGTATGCGAGGTGCCCCATCCTATGGAAACCACATGCTGACTCGACACAAGCAAATCACTCTTGCAGGTCCAGAGCATGCCACTAACTTCATGTGGGGTTTCTTTCCATGGGAAACCAACCATTTAAGCTTGCAAAAATTGCTCAGACAAAATGCCTCTCAGCAGTTGAACAGCGTAAAAAATGTACAGCCTTTGATATTTTGGTGCGAGAGACCAAATGTTTCTACCTCATTACCTCACTCTAGATGCAGAATGGTACGTGTTATGGACTGCAGGTTCAAAATTCATATGTCGAAGACCGAACCCCCAATATGACTGTATTTGGAGACCCAGTCTGGGTCCAGAGTCCACCAAACAATTTGTAGTTTCTGTAGAGTTCAAACGTTTTGGAGGCTATATTTCTGTTGCTGAATTAATAGGACCTCAATTTCTTAAAGAGTTTTCAATTAAATGATAAATTCTCATCATGCTCTTTGCAATAAATTTCTTGTCAGGGTGCAAGAAAATTTAGGAAACCTCCCATTAAAAAACTGGATCTGGCCTTATTGTGGCGTTACTGCTCGTACTCTTTTTGAAAGCACTTCTATTCCTCCACAGACATCACTATCTGTATTTGAGAGATTGTCTGAAAGAGCCTTATTATTGCTGCATGTTGCCGACAAGCAATGCACTATTGCCATCTATTGTAATGGAGAGTAAGTTGATTTACTGCAAAGGATGGTGAGCTAATAGGAAACACTCACCATGCAGTTGGGAACTGCAATTCATTGTTCTTCTCTGTTCAGGAGCATCTCTCAATAGCTCAGGGCAAGCATCTCACATGCCTTGCTCTCATGGACAGTATTTGACCTGAAGAAACAAAAACCTCACTTAGTCCCGGGTTGAGACTCCTATTCACTGATGTCAAAGCTAAGGAAGATGATGCAATGCTTTGACTCTTTTTCTTTAAGCTCAATGGGAAGCATTAGTCCTATCATTTGCAGAAGCAGCGATTTGCAGAAGATCTAATTCTAATAGCATTGGAGCAGCAAGGCTGGGTGAGAGCTCCCAGCAGCTTCACAGTGTGATGGTGAAGGAAATGCCTGCCTGTCCTTTCATGTTGGCACCATCTCGTCTTCCCCAAGGAGATGCAAATAACGGTTCACTGATTTTGGAGGACTGTCTCCTGCACCCTGTTGCCTCCCTGCCTTCTGAGCTGATCAGACAACCTTAGGGGGGCTTTGATACTCACTTCGTTTCCTGCTGGCCTTAAATAAATTTGTGATGTGCTGAGCAGTGCTGGGATTATTCGCAGGAGCAGCTGGCATCTTGGGCTCCCTCATTTCTGACCTGCCATGGAGCAGGCCTGGTTATGCTGCCCATCCCAAGAAAGCTCTCCAAGGCAGCCATCATCGCTACCTGCTCAACCTGTGGCTGTTTCAAGACTGGTATATCTGAGCAAATCTCAAATACCATCTGTTTCTCTAGGAAATTAACTTGTATTCATTTCCATTTATGCTTAACCTTTTTGGCTTGCTCTCTTTTATCCTGCAGCAGGATAAAACACCCCTCTAGTTTGGTATCACTCCATTCTGTCTGCATTCCTGGAGTTCGTGCTTCTCTGATGTCAAGAAGAGACTCCCACTCCAGCCCTGAGACCTGTGGAACCCCTCTGGCTGCATCAGCTTCTACCTCTTTCCTCTTGCTCTTCCCACAACTCCTAAGGGAAGTGGAACAGATTCCATTATTTATTAGAATCCCCCAATTGTCTTTTCTATAGCTGTTTTGGACCTTTAAAAGTTTTAAAAAAATGTGCACATAAAATGTGAAATGCTGTATAAAAATATAGTTGACGTCTAATTCCAAAAATGTATTATTAGTCTCTTAATCAATAAAATTTTTCGATTTAAAAAAAAATGTAGTGATGCTTCTTTGAGGCAACATGAAGGTGATTTGAGCAAAATCCCCATACAAGGTATCCTTGTATGGGGTACAAAAGATACCTGCTCCTGGGACATCCAGGTCCCTTATTTTCCTCATGAGTTTCCTGTCTCCACCTCCATTCTTCAGTTCAGTTCAACAAATACTACTGAGCTCAAACTACCAGTCACGGGCACTGAGTGAAGCACTGAAATTCGAAGATAAGTAAGAAATAATCTTTATTCTCCATGAGCTATGTAGCCAGATATAATACACAGATGTCTTCAAAAGACTATTTCAGTGACATGACAGAAGGGTACACGGAGTGGAAGAGGGATTCAGGAAAGTTTCCTGGAGGAGAAAATACCTGAGCTGAAATGTGAAGCCGGGTAGGAGTAGGGCAAGTGAAGAAAGACAGCAAAAAACATAAGCAAGTTACAGAGCATGGCTTGGGTGTGCAGCCAGCTGCATGAGTTTGATATTACTAGAGAGAACAGTATACAGCAAGAGGGTATGAAAAATGTATTATTTATGAAGCAAATCCAGCGTGGGCAAGCACTAGCCTAGAAACCCGGAAGGATGCTGTTTTCTTGACTACACCCCTGCCCCCAGAGGCTTAGAATTTTGGTGCCTGATGGTAGCATTGAATTACTCTTTTTACCAAGCCAAAAGATTTGGGTTGGTTTCACAGACATCTTAAGAAAATTGAAGTCCTAGGAATAGAAAGCATAATGAGAAAGCACTTGATCCGGACAACCTTTGGATGTACACTTTACCCAGGCAACTTTATTCCCCTGAACTCTGGCAAATGATGCCAGCTCTAGCTTTATTAATAGAAAGGATGTAGTGCTCAATGAAACTCCAGCTTGCAAACCCATCACGTGGCGCCACTGCCTAATTTGTCATGGGCCCACTTGGCTTGATTTGTGCAATTTAACCAGCATGGAGATGATCGCTGCATGCCCCATGCCTCATTGGAACTCTCACCAGGGACAGGGGTGTGGTGGGAGACAAGAGCTGACACCAACGCAAAGCGTCAACTTGGTAGCTGCACACCCAGCAGGCATAAGGAAAAGTCTGAAGTGCATTTTAGGGTTTCACAAATCCCATCTCTGTCTGTAACCAGCAGAGAAAGTACTCAGTTAATTTAGCATTGTGCTCATCATTCTCCCCATAAAGGGATGTACAACTGCCTCTCCTGATGAAACAGTCATTTCTTCCTGCTTTAATCAGCTGATTGGACTCTCTTTGAGGATTAGATAATAATGGTCATATAATCTAATACAATAAAAGGAAATCAGCAAAAATATCTACATGGCCAAGAATTATTATCCAAGCCACTTAAAGAAAATTTTTATCTGCTTTGCCTTTCACAGATCTGGGATTTTAATAGCTATATAAGAGAATACATACAGAATTTTGAGGTAAGCAAAAATTTCTGATAAATAATATAATCTATGGCTTGCTGAATTATTTTCAGTTTTTGCAAACAAAATTTAGATCACTTATCCTCTTCTGAGAAGGCTCCTCAGAAATACTAGTTCATGGGGAATTTTCTGTCTACACCTAGAGTAATTTTTGTCTGTATTTTAATTTGGCTATTAATCACACAGGGTTCATAACGTCCCTTGTATTATGTATGGAACTGCTATTTATCCATTGTATTGCCATTTAACTTTTCATGATGTTATGAGAGGTGGCTCAGCATGGGAGAAAGGATATGGATTTTACTGAGAGAACAACCTGGATTGCCCATTTTATAGCTATGTGTGTTGGTGCAATTAGGTACCAATTCTAAGCCTGGGTTTCTCCACCTTTAAAATAGGAATGGTGGTATGCATTTTGCAAGATTAGTATGAGAATGAAATAATGTATATTCACAGTACCTGGCATAGGAATAGGAAATTACTGCTTTTTTATTGCTTAAAAATGATTTTTAAGCTCTTGTTTTACATGTACTTGGGGGAAGCCAGTTGCCATGTGAGAATTTCAACTACTCTGAGACTGCAAAGCTATGAAGGAAAGTCTGTGGGGAGACAGTGAAAGCAGAAAGACATCCCCATACAGCCCCAGGTGTTCCAGCCACCCCAGCCTGGGCACCACACCCCAGAGGGAAAAGGCTCCCAAAGGATTCCAGCCTCATCACCACGTGACTACAACCACTTGAGAGACTACGAGCAAAACCACCTGGAGGGCCCACTCAACTCCCACAGCAGTGAGGGACACAAATGCATTGTTGTGTGTAGACACAGAAGAGATTGCGATTTCCTTTAAGCAAGTGTTACTCATTGCATGTTTTGTATTTCCCAAGATCTAGCTTCCTACCTTATGCAGCAATCGCTGTTAACAGGTAGACTGACTACTTTTTCACTTTTACATCTTTATTAAACTGAAATATCAATATACTACCTCAGTAAATCTCTGCAAAAACACGTGGATCTCAAAGCACTTGATTTTCTCTCCCCACATTTTCACAAATAGGTTCTCTTTCTCCAAACATGTATAGAGGTGTACTCATATACTTATAAAAATAGTGAGTATTTATTGAGAGCGTATGGTATATCAACACTATGCCCAATTTATCTATAAATCATAAGAACAAAAAATATCAGAAAAACTTCACAATAAAAAATAGGCATTATTTGGTTGTTTTCATATTTCTCTTGGGTCCCAAAGAGAGTTCTGTGATTTCAAGGGAAATCGGAATGAAAATTCTCATAGAAACTTGGTGTAAGCAATAATTGCTCTTAAATGTTATATTTAGTCTTGCACTTCCATATGCTAAAACAAAAACAAAGAAATAAATAAGAAAAGTTATATTCACTTCGCAATCTGAAAAAAATAGGCATCAGTCATTTGGAAGAGACAAACAATTTCTGGCACTAAATTTTGTGAACGCTATCTAACACAAATTCTTTTCATTAGGCTTGCTGATTAATAATGAACAATTCCTTCAAAAGCAACTTTGCAAGAAGATTCAAAAACTTGCTTCATGAGGACATTTCTTATAGTGATCCTAAGTAAAACTAAGGACATAATGTTAAACTTTAATTCAGCAAAAGTATTTTACTATGTCTGGTGCGATACTGGCAAAGGGGTTATGCTCGGCGGGAGCTGGTGGTGAGCTGCTTTTCTGGAGAAGCAGAGAGAATTAATCTTATTCAATCCCTGTGGTGAGGTAAAAAAAGAGTTGAGTGCTGAGATAATGAAATACATAGAAGAAGACAAAAGCTGTATAAGAGGCACCGGAGTGAGAGCCAAGGAACCGTCACCTGGGATCAGTAACTTGAAAACTAGGTTGAGATGATGAGAGAAAGAGGTATGGGAAAGAAGTAGACCCTAAATGTCATTGGACGAACAAAACCTCCAATCTAGAGCAATATTCTATAGGGCCAGGCTAGTATTTGTGATGCCCTAAAGGTGTTCCCTGTCACCTGATAAACTGATGGGAAGCAAAGGAAATACAACCTAGATTTTTTTGTTCTCTTTATGAACAAACTTGATGCAAAATAAATTGGAGAAAGCCTATAAGAATGGATGATTAGCATGTGACTGATACTACTTGTGGCAGATTCTAATCTGAGTTGTTTTTTTTTTTCTCCACGTGAGTTGAAGAAGAGATCATCTAGACTAAGCTCTGACAAGAATCTGCAATTCAGATTATTGGCACATTGATAAGGCAACATCCATTTGCTATACATGCTGGTTGTCTAGATGGCAAAACTAATGTTCTGAAATTGATTTTAGGTCCCCCTATTTAAAAGATCATTGCACCTTCTCCCAGAGATGGACACAGGGCTAAACATGTAGGATTTATATAGAGGTGTATCCTACTGTCTCAGTTGTGTCATGTTGAACAGAAATACAGTCACAGAGTTTATTCAAGTATATGAATTTACTTGCCTGTCAACCTACAGAATTAACTACAGAATTTGTTGCTGCAATAAATTTAGGAAAGATTCTTAATGACACTTAGTCCTGCAAAAACTGGTAGTTATGTGTCTCATATATATATATGTTATTGTCTATATATACATATATATATATATATATATATATATATATATATATATATATATATTATCAGGGGTCTGCAAACATTTCTGTAAAGGGCCAGAAAATAAATATTTTAGGCTTTGCAGGCAAGATGGTCTCTGTTGCAATTACCAAACTCTGCCATTGTGTGTGCATGAAGGCAATTATAGACAATATATAAACAAATGACTATGG
Organism: Indri indri; assembly: GCA_004363605.1. Lineage (NCBI taxonomy): Eukaryota > Metazoa > Chordata > Mammalia > Primates > Indriidae > Indri > Indri indri. The sequence continues at coordinate 4,554 of RJWJ010025673.1, read as the reverse complement.
CTGTGTTCCAATAAAACTTTATTTACAAAAATAGGCAGTGCACAGGATTTGGCCCTTAAGGGCCAATCCCTGGTGAAGAAGCAGTACACAAACACAAACACACATACACACTATAGTTCAAAACCATGTATATGTAATATATAACTATTTTCTTTCTACTTTTTATATAGTTTATTTACAATATCAGTATGATATTCAGCTGGTTGTTGTAATAGTACTCTGATATTTGTCTATGAAAAATAGTAAAATGAAAAAATAATAAACAAATGAGAATTTTGTTAAATGTTATGTATTGATTACTATATAGATTTTTATCATATATGATTCCTAAGTTTCCTCCTCCACAGACGTAAATTTAATTCACGCTATGAATAAATTGAGTTGCACGAGTTGGATTTTTAAGAGTAAGATACTGGGATTATGTTTTAAGGGTTACATGCTGAGATGAGTTGAATTTTTAAGGGTAAGATGCTGAGATCATACTTACACGTGTAGATGGTAAATGATTCTTTGCCTTCTGATCTATGTATATTTGTAGATGCCTTACACAAAGGTAGCATTAAGACTCCAGAAATGTTTTTTTGCTCTTGTTACTAATATATAATAGATTTCTTTTCCCAACAGGAAGAGGAAGATTTTTCATCATTCATGGTGTGCTTTTAAAATTCCTTTCAGCTTGGGTAATTAAAGAATCAGATTCATGTTTTTTTTAGTCAATTTCTGGCTTTCAGCACTGCCATTTTTCTTTTCTTGGCATTTAATAAAAAAGACCCAGATGATGCTTAAAGAGTAATAAAGTTCGTTCTATTTTTCTTGGAATTAAAAATGTACAGTTATTATTAATAGTGTCAAAAGATTATTTTATATGAACTATTTTCCACTAGTGGTCATTGAACAATCTTACAATGCCGATATGAAATACTGAAGCTTAAAGTATACAAATGCTGTTTTTAAGGATTAACATTTCATTTAAAAGGGAAGCAAATAAAAAAAATCTCCAGTTTCAGATTTCTTAGATCTTTCCTATTAGTTTTTTTTTATTTCAGCATATTATGGGGGTACAGACATTTAGGTTACGTATGTTGCCCTTGCTCCCCCTGCCCCAAGTCCGAGCTTCAAGTGTGTCCATCCCCCGGGAGGTGCGCGTTGCACTCACTGTTTGTACATATGCCCATCCCTTCCTCCCCCCACCCCCTGCCCAACATCCATTAAATGTTATTCTCATATGTGCACTTAAGTGTTGATCAGCTAATACCAATTTGATGGTGAGTACATGTGGTGCTTGTTTTTCCATTCTTGGGATACCTCACTTAGTAATGTGTTCCAGTGCTTTCCAGGAGTATACAAGAGGTGCTATAACACCATTGTTTCTTATAGCTGAATAGTATTCCCCAGTATACATATCCCACAGTTCATTAATCCACTCACATATTGATGGACATTTGGGTTGTTTCCTGCTAGTTTTTATGCACCCATTTAGTGAGCTTGGGAGCTGGCGCAGTGCTGCAGAGGGAAGAGAGGCTGGGTGATACCAGAGGCTTAAACTGGGATCCTCCTCCCAGCTCAGCTGTGCACAAGCTACACAAACTCTGTGTTCTCCAGTTTCCTTTCTCGTGACCTGAGATCAATGAGGCCTGGCGCATCCTTATTATGAGCAAAACCAAAATACCGTATTACAGAGTGCAGTACAATGTCTATCTCTTCTCTTCCCTTTAAGAGGTAATGTCTTCCTGATTCTGGAAATCACTTTTTTATTTTTGGCCAAACACCATTCTTTAAACACAAGAGCACTAGTGAAGAGACAGCCACCCAAGTAAATAAAGCAAAGTGGAAAGGATGAGGGGTGTGCGTTGGAAGAAACCTTTAACACAGATTACAGTGGGGTGCAGTGGCTCATGCCTGGAATCCTAGCACTCTGGGAGGTGGGAGGGTCACTTGAGGCCAGTTCAAGAGCAGTCTGAGCAAGAGTGAGACACCCCCTCACCCCATGTCTCTACAAAAAAACCCCACAAAAATTAGTCGGGCATGGTGTGGTGCGTGACTGTAATCCCAGCTGCTCGAGAGGCTGAGGTGGGAGGATCACTTGAGCCCAGGAGTTTGAGGTTGCTGTGAGATGTGATGTTGCCACTGTATTCTAACCTTGGTGATAGAGCAAGAGCCTGTCTCGAAAAACAAACGAACAAACAAATAAACAAAAAACCCCACAAAACCACTCCCCCCACCCCAAGAAATGCCCAGAGAATATCCATTCTTCTTTTGGTGAATCCTTTAGCTACAGTCCAAGAAAGAACTAAAGGTTAAAAGAGGATAATTAGCTATTATTTAAAAGGTAATTATAATGAGCTGACATAGAACGATCACATTTCAAAGCTTGATATTCCTTTTTTTTAAGTAAATTATTTCATTAAGTAGTATAAAAATTGTCCAGGTTAGACCTGGCCATGATGTCTAAGAAGAGCTAGAAGGTGACAAAGTCTGCTCGAATTCAGACTATTGCTTACATTCGCTGTGGCAAAAAAGAGGAGAAAATGGGAACACATAAAAAAAGAAAAAAAACCATTTTATCAAAAAAATTTGGCCATCATATGTGTTCAACAGGCGGCGCTTTCAAGAGCATCAGCTGAGCTGCTTTTCAGATTTACAGCAGAAATCGAAGTCAAAGAAGGAAATTTTTCATCTGCACAGCTCCTAATTCACAAGAATGGCAAGATTTTCTTTGTAAATTGAATTTTGAATTTCTCAGCTGAGGTGTGAAAGAAACCTCAGTATTGTTTTCCTGTTAAACATTTTTGTTTGACTATTGTGTCTCTTTTTCTTCAGAAAGAATAAAATCCCTTAACCTTATCAGACTTTAACTCTGAGACTTTTTGATGGCAAAGAGTGATTTCTTACAAAAGGAAGTTGGGCAGGGGGGTGGTGGAGAGGAAGCCAGAAATGTCAAACTATCCCTCTCTGCCAGGCGTGATTATTCTCCCCGGCAATTTTGTGTCCTGGTTGTCTATTTATCTAACATCAAGCCACCGTGTCAGGACACCCTGTAACAGGTCCAAGCTGGTGAGGTGACGGTGTGTGTCCCCACCCACACTGGCCGTGGCTCACTCACTTTTTCTCCCAGTCTCTCTCTTGGCATCTGGAATCCGGCTTCATGCTGATCATCCTGCTAGTTCTTCCAGCAAACTCTTTGCCAGAGTTCCCATTGCCTGCGAGATTCAGGAGGCCCACTCTGCAGCTCTGCTAAGGAGTGTAGCTTTCTATTGATCATGTGCTGAAAGTTAAGAACATTTCTGGGAGTGGAGGTGTGTAAGTGTGTGCAAGAGAAAGAGAAAGAGGGAGGCAGAGAAAGAGCATATGCTTTCTTGTTGAAATGAAACAGAATTTATGAACAGGAGCAGACAGTTTTTGCTCCTGTTTGGCACTGCACGTAAGAAAGAGGCCCGTGTCTCAGGTTTTTTTTTTTTTTTTTTTTTTTTTTTTTTCCTTAGGGACTCAGTTCCAGGGAATTTCAAGTGTGAGTGTTTGTGTGTGTGTGTGTGTGTGTGTGTGTGTGTGTGTGTGTGTGCGCGCGCGCACACACATGTGCACCAGGGAGAAAGGATGTGGGGGCATGGGCAGAGCTAAGAGAATTCCTAGAGGCAAATTGATCAGCACACCAAAGCAAGGAAAAATCAGGACACATAGTCCCTTTCCCTTCGGAATATGAGACATCCACAGGAGGAAAACCGCTTCCATAAACAAGCCTCTGTTTGAATTTCCACAGGGATGCCAAGTCTGAATGAAGCTTTGGGCTTACTCGGTAGAGAGAGTGGACACCTCTGGGACAGCGCCCTGGTACCAGGCAGGGGGTGGGAAGAGATGGGGAGAGTTCTTGGTTACCATGACGGGGGCTTTGCAATCATCCCAGAACTCTGGCTGGGGTCTTTCATTGGCAACAAATTTACATTCTTATATGCCATTCGTTTCTGCATGGATTAAAATGCATTTTTTTTCCCTTGCTGGATCAAACCACACTGTGAGTCTAAGGTTTGAACCTTAACATTCTAGTATTTTCAGTTTAATTAAGTCCATATTCTAGGAAATGTTTTCCTGCTAACCTCTACAATAAGACACTCTTGTCAGGCAGGAGCTAATCTTCAGTGCTCTCTGGACTAGCCCATAATTAATTTTAAGAACAAAAATAGAATTATGAAAATTATCCATGTCTGATCACACTGTGGGAGTGAGGGGACAAAATAAATACTTTGCAGGGTTACTTTGTCACCCCCCGTCCAGATGGTAGCCTGAAGCTTGATGAAGACATCTTTTAAGCCCACCTCAATCTGTAGACAGTACCCTCCACCCCTGTTTACCCAGGAATTTGTCACCAGAGAAAACTTAGCTTGAGCAGCAGTGAATTCCTAGGAGACAAAGATTTCATGGGCACATTTTTACACATTTCATTACCAGCAGGAAAGAAATAATTTCCCTTTCCCAAAGCAGACAACCGTCTCTCCAGTAATGAAGGTGAAGTGTAATTGTGTAGTGTGTGTGTGTGTGTGTGTGTGTGTGTGTGTGTGT